>NJCR01001252.1:0-31917 GCA_002234235.1 Fusarium hostae
GCGTATGGATAGAAAGCCTGGCCAGACTGGTCGTCACCCTGAGAGCCATCAGTGGAAGTCTCGGCTGGGTCAGCAACCTCAGATGCGGCAGGGGTCTCAGAGCCATCGGCGGGAGTTGTAGGAGTAGCAGGGGCCTCAGTAGAGTCTCCAGAGCCAGAGCCAGAGCCGGAACCGGAGCCAGCATTAGAGTCGCAAGTGCCAACCTCCTTGGGCTCACTACCGTCAGTGACGCCCTCGAAAGTGATGCACTCCTTGGGAACGTTGGTGAGCTGGATACCGGAGATCTTGGCAGTGTCACCCATGTTAGGGTTGATGCCGACGAGGATCTTTCCGTCGCTGGCAGAACCACCAGATATCTCGACGTGACGAGCGGGCATCTCCTTGCAGTTACCGCAGCTGCGGTAAAGCTTGCCAAAGTCGGAGACCTTGAAGTCCTTGATGATCACGGTACCTCCACCGTTGTGCTGGATGACCTTGTCCTCGGCACCCGTAGCGCCGCCACCGTTGATGGTAGTGGTCTCACCGTCTTCCTGCTTCTTGATGGAGAAAGCGTCCTCGCAGACGGCGTCCCAGACAACGTTGTTGAGAGTGCAGCCACCGTTGCAGTGAACACCCTCGATCTGGTTGGGACCTGTAACAGTTAGTCCTGGCTGAGGATAAGAATGACGGCTTGAACTTACCAATGCGGACGTTGGAAAGAGTGGCGCCCTTCTCGAGGATGAAGACGGCATCAGAGTCACCGCCCTCAGCCTGACCAGTGCAGGAAACACCACGGTCAAAGACAGCATTACCACCGTCGAAAGACTCGCCGGCAGCGATGGTCATGGGAGCATCGAGAACACTGCTTCCACCAGAACCACCAGAGCCACCCTCGCTATCCTGACGACGAGAGAGAGATGGAGCGCCAGTAATAACGGGAGCAGGAGCCGCATAGGCACCAATGGCCAAAGTGGCCGCCATGATCACACGGTACTGCATTTTGATGTTTGGGAGGGAAGATGCTTGAAATGCGATGAAAGATGAGTAAAAAGACAGAAAATGGTATCAAACCAGTAAAGACTTTAGGAATTGTTAAGACAAATAACGAATGACCAAGCACAGCTTGTCGAAAGAGTGAAAGGTAATGCAAAGAAAGTGATGATGAGACACGGAACAAAAAGAGGACTCAGTGGAGGAGATGTCTTGGAAACTTATAGGTTTGTCACTTCCCGGGAATCATTCGTCAACTCAGTGACATACTCCCCAGATGGCCCCATAAGCCAAGTTTTGCTCGTCAGATTGCCCACATCCCGAGCTTGCCTTGCCGTTCTGAAGATAGGTGGATCATTTAGACTGAAACAACCCACCGTTTGGTTTGGCATGGCAAAATTCTTAATTGATACAGCCCATGTGGCTCGTTTCAAACAACAAAATTGCCACCTATCATAGGGTGATGTTTTGCGAATGACCCTTGCAAATAAATGAGACGACGCGTCGATCACTGGTCGGTCTTTGAAGAATTCCCCGATGCTGAAACGCGGCCCCTGACTAGGGTTAAGCTTAACCGCGGGACCCTAGCTCTGGCGTTCTTCGCCGAACTTTACTTGACGAGGTTGTTGTTATGCTTATAACTGGGCAATGGTTCTTTTCAGTCTATTTTAAGGTCATCGAATTGTAGCAGTTTTAGGTGATATACCGGACTGTTGTGCTGGCAGATAGAATCGAGCGTCACGCAGAACCACAGTTGTATGGCGGCCAACTTCTTTCCGCCGGATTCCACAGCACTCCGTGTCTCCATCTATTTTCGGACCTTGTACTGATCTGGTAGCATTTTAAGCAAGATCCTGGTGCGCGTCATGATTGTTGCGGGCGGCTGCGGTGATATTGGTGGGTAACTGCATGTCTCAGAAAAGCCAGGGACGCGAATATCATCTCCATAAACATCTTGAACCTTGCGACTTGATGAGCCCTTTCATCTCGAAATAACCTGAGGCAACAGTTTGCGTGGTTGAAAGTTGTGTACTGCAACTATAGTTGTTTCTCACACCCACCATGCCAGCCTTACCCAACCATTCTTGTTGAATTGACAAAGCAATTCGATAGGACTAGAAGATCACAATTATGGGGAGTTGGGCAGTGGGTAAACTCTTAGTATTCTCTGAGCTTTAGTCCCGATTGCGTCTCCTCTGCTCTGCAACAGCCAACACATCACGGTCTACCTCTATGTTTGAGAAAACCCAAATGGCCACAGTATAACATGCTTGGCTGACGAAGAACGGCATACCGAGAGCCACGCCGCCAATTCCGAGACCGCGGACCCAAAGTGCTGCCATCAAAGGCGCCCCCAAAAGCGACCCAACAGTCTTGACCAGCATGACAATAGAGAAAATGTGAGGTTCAGGATCAGACGAGTCTGAAGAATGAGGCGGCGAGATGACAGGAGATTTGAGGAGTGAAAGAGTGAAAATAGGAAGGGCAGAGCCAAGAGCATAGACAAACATCGAGGGAATTAACATCCAGATCTCGCTCGCGATAGCAATGCCCAGGGCGCCAAATACAGATGCAACAAGGCAGTACATGGCGTTCCGGATATTTGACTTATCCGCTACCTCAGATGCGTCTTCCTGTCGCACCTGGCGTGCGGATCGTAATACTTTAGGAATAACGATGGTGAGTAACGTGAAGTTGACGATTGCTTTCCCAGATAAGAGATATCCAGCGAAAGCAAATGTCCACTTGTAGCGTGCAGATATGTATTGAACAAGAAGCTTTGTATCTGAGCTCGCAAGGGATGTGAGCATGAAACTGAACAACAGTAAGCTAAAATTCTTTGGATGGCTGACGATGATGGCCTTGATCGTGTGGAGACGGTCAATCACAGATTGGCGTAGTGGCTCGTGATGACCCTGGGCTTTGATACGAGGGGACGAGAGGAGAGGCTCATGTTGGCTCTCGTCATCACCATCGGTTCCCTTGTTGGCATTTCCCTGCGTAGGTAGCATCTGTAGGGTAGGGACAGCCAGTGAGAGCAGGAATATACCGAGCAAGAACGGTAGCCATAGTGATACGGTCATAGTAGATGAAGCCAGTGCAGGGCCAAGTAAGGCCACAACATAAGACACTGAGCTCATATATCCAAAGTAAATGGCTCGTTGAACATGGTCGTCCGTTAAATTCGAGACAAGGCCGTAGGTAAGAGAGTTGAAAACGCAATCTCCACCAAGAACTGACAGCACCGGGCCAATCATGATAGCCTTGGTTGGGAGTAGAGTATCGAAAGATCCGACTATGATAGCCCATAACAGCATAAAAGAACGCGAAACAAGGTTGAGTCTGAGGATTGTCCGACGGCCCCATTTCTCAGCCAGAAAGCTGAGGGGAATAGTCATAGTAAAGTCTTCATCACATCAGCAGGATAAATGCTATCGGGCACAAGGATGACTTACCTCCTGCAACCCAAAGCGTCTCCATCACGCCCTGAATCCGACCCAGGTCTTTTTCTATGTCGCGAATCTTGCATAGCTTCTCGTCAACGCTGCCACCAGGCTGAATCTGCGACGGATCATTCTGGAGGTAGTAGTCTACGCAAAGGCGCCTCTCAATCAATCGATTTGAGGGGAGTTGATAGAGGCTCATTGACAGATTGACAAAGAGGCAAAGCGCCAGCACGGAGATTAACGGCGCGACGCGTTTGCGAGATAGAGGCCGCGCCTGCAGAGGACTGGGTTGGCGAGCATGCTCATCCATGCTCTCTGGTATTGATAAACGTTGAGGTTACTATTATCTTGAGCTCATGATTATTATTTTACGAATTGAGATGCCCGCTGGGGTTTTACTGTCGTCTTAAATTGGACAGTCCAATCGAGGACCGATATCAACCTTATCGGCATGAGGCACGTGTGATAAGGAATTATCTTATCGATCAACCTTATCTTATCTAACGTATGTCTCAACCAGAAGTTGCTCCAGACGCCCCAGTCCTGGTTGCATCGCCATAATGAAACTGGATGTTTTTGACCACTTTTTGTTTTTGTTGAAAGATCGTTCGTGACATAGCATATTCTCGTATGTGCAACACACCAGCAACGCTGGCACCGGGACCGAAACCCACAAACGCCAGTAAGATCCAAAATGCTGTAGTAAGCACGTTCATCTTGGTTCGGCCAACTCTGTTCAAATCCCAGACAGCTTGAACTGTCCACACATACGATGCTAGGAGGTATATCAACACTCCGGCCTGTTGTGTTGCTCGCATATGGCGTGATTCATCGAATAGAGTCGGCGTACTCAATAAGTTGAGTACAGCATCGGGGTCAACATTGCGAAGGGCGTGCCTGATGGCAAACCAATAACACAAAGCGCCGAAAAGTCCGGCAGCCAAGTATGTTCTGCCTAACATTTTGAGTTCGTCTTTGAGTCTTTTCGTTAAATCCGGTGTAGTTTGATGGCTGCCAAAAGATCCAAATACTGTGACGAATACGGGAACCAGCAAGAGCCAAAATGACTTGGCGGCCTCCATCAAATGGGGGAGATGTGTATTTGACAAGGGGCGATAGGGAAGGCCGACATGAATTGCTTCTGCCAGCACGTACGCGGGAAGAACAAATCTGGAGTGTTGTAGAGAAACGATTCTTCTGAGAGGCCACCAATAAGATTCGACATCCGATATCAAGGTGTAGATGAGGTAGTATAGCGGCATGGCGACTCCGATTCCGGCGTATTGAATCAGCATGAGCCACAATACAGGTCTATACACGATTAGTATCCACGTTGCTTGACAAAACAAAGATGTCTTACAGTCCAAGAGGCGTGAGTTTGTTTCTTCCACGATAGCCTTCAAGCATGATGAGGGCGACGGGCTGGATGAAATGGCCAAATGCGTAGACTTGTAGAGGCCCAAGATTCGATAACCAAGCATTTGCCGCTAAAGTGAGAGTAAAGTCATGCAAAGTTGATCGGTTGCCAATGACATTGTTGGGAGAGGTATCCGAGGCAAATCCATCGGTTAACGTAGGACCTGGCTCGTCATACTTGCCTGCAGAGACGGCAACAACTGCAAAGATCACATAGATAGTCATCAATACCCATTGTACATAGCCTCTTGACGTCGGCTCGCAAAGCAGTTCCTGTTTGTATGGTATCAAGTCCTCATGGTGATGCACTGGCAACATATCCAGCATTTCTCCACCAGGATGCTGAGAGCAGTAGCCAAGAGTTACAACTTGCTCATCTACCAGCGGAAGGAGATGAATCGCCATAAGCTTTTTGAGGGGCGTATCAAGTGCTTCTGTGTTCGCACGGTTGTGAGAATAACGATGGTTGAGTGCCAACCTGGGTTTTCGGCGAGACTGGACATCTGCAAACATGGACTCGACTTGGAAGGTGGTCAGACGTCCTGAAGGGCTCCGTTCAAGTGCTTTCACAAGGTTGTTCGTCAGCAAGGCCACGCTCTCAATGGCAGCGTTGCCGCCTTGGCCACCCACTGGATGGAACTGTGATATACGTCAGATTGGTGTATATCTTGTACTCTCTGGGGCCTACCTTGTGCGCTGAGTCACCCAGAGTAATGATTCTATCAAAGTGCCACTGCTTGTAGACATACTCCACCAGTGGGGTCATGACAGCACTTACTTTGTTCTCAACAAGGGTTGAAAACGTCAGATCAGGCAATATGTTATCGTCAGCAGATTCAGACAGAGCCTTTTGAAGGTCGGTCTCCGTATAGCGTGGAATACCTGAGCCATGAACTTTCCCCGGGAGCTTCTGGAACCGAAACCAGTAAACTCGCCCTTGGGGACCCCCAGTGACGAGATACGAAGAGCTGTTTCTAAATACGCAATGCAGGTCGCCTGGGTTGATACCAGCACTTGGATTAGAGATGCCGAAGATGCAGCTGTTTTCACAAGGAGGTGCTGTACCCATTAGTAAATGTGTTGGTAGATTGAATGTATCTAGACTCACCCTCATGCTCGTTGAGATCAAAGAGGCCTGGCGAAAGCCTACCAGCTAGCTTCCACATTTCAGAGCGTACTGTGCTGTGCACGCCGTCTGCTCCAACAAGGATGTCACCGACTACAATTGTTCCATCTGACGTGACGGCTTGAACGCCGCCATTAACAAACTCCGCCCGGACAACTCGCTTGTTTGTCAAGACTTTTGACTTCTCCTTTATATTGCTGTAAAGAACTTTGAGAAGCATCTGTCTGTCAAGGAAAACCATTGGGTATCCATGCCTTGAATAGTATGGTCAGTCAAAGGAGGCCTACGATACATGAACGTGCTGACCTTTCGACAAGCCGCTCGTCCATCTCTGGATGCTGAGCTAGAATTTTGCCACTCGTGTCTCGAAAGTTGAATACTTGTATAGGAGGCGCGATTTCCATGACCTTTTCGTATAAGTCGAGCTGGTCTAAGATGCGATTTCCATGAGGCAGTAGACCGATGCTGGCTCCGACCTGAGGCGCTACAGTCGGATAAGCCTCCAGTACCAGAAAGTCGATGCCATTGGCCTGGAGCATGTTTGCCAGGCTAAGCCCAGCGACGCTCGCGCCGACAATCACAACTTTGAAGGGATGTTTGTCAGCCATGGCGAGTGAGATTGTTGGACAATCATGGGAAGTTTGCGAAAACTGTTGGTTGAGCTGACAATGTCCCAACAATTCAACACCTGCCTAATCGCGTACTTTACGCGTATCCACCAGACCTCACGCTCCATTTCTCGTTCTAGGGTAGGTGTTGAATCATGTTGATAAGGCTGCAGCGCGAGTCATCGGATTATCAAAGTCTTCTTAATTTGCTCATAGCGCTCCTCTCTTGGGTTTATCTATATTGAAACACGCAGAGTGATTTGTGGCTGATTGGGACAATGGATGATGGAAGGAGCTTTTACACAATCACGATCCATATTACTTCTGCAAACACCAAAGACACAATGACCAAGACACTGAAGACTGTTAATTCAAACGTGGTCCCTACAGTATCGTTATCTTGAAGGAAGAAAGAAAACCTCTATGCAGCAAGTTTCTGAGGTGTTGGCTGTTTGTCTTTTTGGTTTGGCGCATACGCGTCTCACTGCAAACATTTTTCATGAGCCTTCCGATGACGGCGGTCAGTTTGTTGTTCCTTTTAGTGGGTATCAACTCTGCTCAACCATGCACATTCAGAAGTTTCTGTCGGCATTTGAATCCTTTCTCTACTGATAAAGCCATCTCCTCGGGTTTGTTAGTTTATGCAAAGCTAATCTCCATGTTTATTCCCCCATGGAGGCCCCGGATCAAGGTTCAACCACTGAATTCGGGGAACTTGGGGTTACGCATAACTCCCCAACACAACTGACGTCAAGGGTCCTCCGAGATCCAATCGATAACGCTTTCATTGATCAGCTAGACGTGCCGGTACCCGATTTTGGTGTCACCCTCGAGCTTTGACGTGGCCCATCGAAGCTTTTATCCCTCTGGCGAAGAAAAGACTCATACCTTGTGGGGTAAAGGTTTTGCCGGAGGCTCAAAGACACATGGAGATCTCCGGATGGTCCGGGGTCTGGGTATTGGACGGGGATAGTGGGGGTTACGCCAGGCTGAAGTCCGATTCTAGGCTTTTTCCAGAGTGCTTTACTGGTTCTACAGCGGTAAATGGCTTGTCCTTGGCAGTGAATGTGGATGTTGAGGCTCAATATGAGGCTCAAATGGCTTGGAAGCCACGAGCCGTTAAGCCGCCCTTCCGTCAGAGGCGTCGACGCGACTCTGCAACAGATTGTTTGGCGACTCAATTTGCCGATTTTACCAATCATTTAAGCTCATTAAGCTCAATCGAAATTACGTGAATGAATTGATCAGATAGCGGAAGCACACCGACGACAATCTCATCTCGTTGCCCCATACGGGGAAAACGCTCGTCCGGCCCGACTCATTTGCTCCATAGACTCCAGCGCCCCAGAGCAATGTGGGCATCTTTGTAACGTAGCGCATGGAGAAGAAAACTTTGTCAGGATGGGGAAGCACAAAGACTCATCGCTTCAAAGTCGGGGCCCCGGATCCCGCTGATTCCTATAAAGCTCTTGATCTGGAGTCGGTTTGTTATCTCGACAGCTTCTCTGCTCGAATAACTCACGGCATACTGATCTTGTAACCATGGGTATCCTCACTCTTGCTGAAGATAGGCCGACGCCGCCTTCGGTGTACAACTGGCGCATTTACGTTCTTGCTGTTGTTGCGTCGTGCGGTTCGAACATGATCGGTTATACAAGTGCCTTTATTGGAACGACTATTACGCTTGATTCGTTCAAGAAGGAGTTTGGGATCGATACGAAGAGTGTCGAGGAGCGAAACTTGATTAGTGAGAACATTGTCTCGCTTTTCATCGCTGGTGCTTTCTTCGGCGCGCTTCTCACTTACATTCTCAGCCACTGGGTTGGCCGCAAATGGTGTCTTGCCATCGCTTCCGCTACCTTCACGCTTGGAGCTGGTCTTCAGTGCGGTGCCGACTCTGGCACTGGCTTAGGAATTCTATACGCAGGTCGTGTTCTATCAGGTCTTGGAACCGGTTTTGCATCAAATATCATTCCGATTTACATTTCTGAGCTGGCGCCACCTGCTATTCGAGGTCGTCTGGTCGGTCTGTACGAGCTTGGTTGGCAGATTGGTGGCCTGGTAGGATTCTGGATCAATGTGAGTCAAGCCTTCAACCCCTTCCCTACCGCACGCTTGCTAAACTTTGGATAGTATGGTGTCCAGAAGCACATGCCCGAAAGCCACCAACAATGGATCGTCCCCTTTGCCGTCCAGATCATTCCGTCTGGTCTTCTCTTCCTTGGAACCCTCTGGCTTCGCGAATCTCCTAGATGGCTGTTCCTCAAGGACCGCAGAACGCAAGCTATGGAGAACCTTTGCTGGATTCGACAGCTCACACCGACCGATCTCTACATCACCGAAGAGGTCTCAGCCATCGATCACGCTCACGAGATCCAGAAGTCGACCGTTGGTATTGGACTTTGGAAGCCTTTCCAAGCCCTCAAGGATCGACCAAACATGATGTGGCGTCTCTTCCTGGGATGCATGCTGTTTTTCTGGCAGAACGGTTCTGGAATCAACGCCATCAACTACTACTCCCCAACTGTCTTCTCCGTAAGTTCATAACCCTGGTCACATTTTGTCTTAACATCAGTCTAACGTTTCACAGAGCATTGGTGTCCAGCACGATACTGTCAACGTAATGACTGGAATCTTTGGAGTAGTCAAGGCTGTTATGACCTTTGTGTGGTTGCTGTTCCTGGTTGATCAACTCGGTCGACGAAAACTGCTACTCATCGGCGGTATCACCGGTTCCATCTGTATGTGGGTACTTGGTGCATACATCTACGTCGTCGACCCTACCAAGAACCCCCAGGATCATTTGACTGGAAGTGGTATTGCAGCCATTGTCTTCTTCTACCTCTGGACAGCTGTATACACTCCAACATGGAACGGAACCCCTTGGGTCATCAACTCTGTAAGTCTTGATACTGCAAAGTCCTCATTCACCGGCTAACCAGTGTTCAGGAATTCTTCGATCCCAGTTTCCGATCCCTCGCCCAAGCTTGCACAACCGCCAGCAACTGGCTCTTCAACTTCCTTGTCTCGAGATTCACAGAGCAGATGTTCGCTGCCATGGGATACGGTGTTTACATGTTCTTCGCGACTCTGTCATTCTTTGCTTTCATCTTTGCCTTCTTCCTCATTCCCGAGACAAGTGGAATTCCTTTGGAGCAAGTTTACAGACTGTTCAAGCTCAAGCCAATTTGGAAGGCAGACAAGATCCTCAAAGAGCAGCTCAAGCAGGAGGAACAACAGTTCAGATCAGATGTCAAGGGTGAAGTGAGCCAATCTGAGAACCTCGAGGACGTCAGCGATAAGCGTGGTGAGGTATGAAAGCTTGATTGAGGGACTGGCGTGATCTTTTAAGAAAGGAATAGACCGACTTATAGACATAGAACGGAAATAGAAGTGGAATAGAATATAAACATTGCGAATGACTTGTATCTTAATAATTCAGGGCGACTCCCTAAGGCGTTGGGCTAAAGCTACGGAAGGGGCTTCGGAACATCCTCCAGAAAGCTTCTCCTTCTTGCCATGTTCTCATAGAGTTGAAGCTAGTAAGAAACCAAAACGCCATGAATCTTTGCTTGAATTAGCCTCGGACCATCCCCTCCATTATCGGCCCTCCACGCGCCTAACGTTCTAGGGAATACCAAGGAAGATGGAAGCTCTGATGGAAGTCAACGACTGAAGAAACTTTGCTCAAAGATCAAGCCGGCAAGGGTCGCATCGCAAAAGTTAGTGACAACTACCCCATATCTACCCTTTTTGGGCTTCTGGTATTCTTGGTATAGGAATGTTGCAAGCAGGGGATTCAGTCGCTCTGTGTAGTAGCTGGGCTCCCACCACTTGGACACCTTGCCATCCTTGTCTAGCCAAGTGTCGCACGTTGAAGCAAAATACATTACTCTGTCGTTGATATCAGCCTCCTTGGCTTCATTGAGCATGTTCAGTGCAGTGTTCCAGCGCTTTTCAATGGTCATTGCGAATTCAGTTGGTTTGGGCATTTGCTTCCACCTGCCATCGGGTCTTCCGCCCTGAGGAGTGTCGTAGTAACTTGGCTTGTCGAAGTTGATACCCAATGTTTCGTTGTCAGGGTTCCAAAAGCGACGCACTAAAATGGCTCGACCCCGTACGTCGCTGAGTTTAGGCCAGTGCGCTCCCCTGAACCACTTATATTTATCCCAGATCTCAGAAACGCCGAAACGGAGATTTCAGTCCGCCTCAGTTGGATCAGAAGAAGTACCATTCAGCTTCTCTTCGTCCCATTTGATAGAAATGAGCAACGCTTCGGTTGGGTGATTCCTTAAGAAATCAGCCATTCCATCCAGGACTTGCGTTAAGCTCTCCTTGAGCTTGGCACTCCCGTGACACAAGCCAAACGCCCAACGACCTCCTTCGTTCTCAAACTTCTCCCAGGAACGGACTCGAAGATCAAAGAATCGGACGCCATTTTGAAGCTGTTTCCACATGGAGTCGAGTTGGCATGTTGCAATCGCGGCATAGAACTCGGCATACATTGCAACAATCCCAGGATTGTACAATGCATGGGACGCAAAGTTCATCTGCGAGTTGCTCTGTACCTCGACATTGGTTCTGATAGCATGACTGTTGTGAGTTCATGGTATTGAAAGTTGTGTAATGTTGAGGTCTCCCGAAAGATCTCCCATCCAATCTTTTGCAGAACGAGTCATTCTTTGGGGCCGGAAGGGAAGACGATTTATATGTTTGTTTTCAATGATGAGACCAAAAGCTAAGTCAAGCTGTGAAACTATGTGAGAGGAGCTATTGTGGCATTCAATATCTGATGAGGAGTTTGTTGAGGATCTTTATGTTTTTCTCTGAGTCAAGTTACTGTCAAATGGCAATTGCTGATATATAACCTTCTCCACCGGCTAGTAGTTGCGCTATTGATGCAAATGCCCTTGTAGTATTGGTAGGCTAACCACCTTCAATCTTTTCAGCATCGCAAAAGGACTTCAGCTGTGACAATTCGGAAAGCTAACTCCAATACAGGAAAACTAAAAATGTAAATATGACCTGACATTCCCAAACCCAGTTAGTTGTTTCTTTCAGCTGTAAGTTGGCATTGCCTTCGATGCTGGAGACTATCCCCATTAACCGGAGTTTCCGGGGCCCAACCACTAGTCGATATGAAAGCAGTAATGCTAGTAAATTGCTATATATAGTAAAAGAAACGGTATCAAGTCTATTCAAACTGTACAGCCTAAAGAATAACCATTAAGGGGTATAACAAAGATCAAGTCTTTTCTCTAATAGAGAGGGACTTAAAGCCATGGATTAAATCGCTGATAGGGCTGGATTCTTTCAAAGTCCCTGCTACAGTCCCATCAAACTGGACCTGCGGTATCTGTAGTTGTAGATTACCTGGAGATATAGTGATGTCGTTGCTCATGTGATTCAGCTCATTAAACATCTTCATTGCTTCTGGGTCGGCAGCCCCCGCATCAAGTTTTGCCTCCATGTGAGATAAGTCAAAGTTGGCCCTGGTTCCTTCTTGTCCTCCTGAGATACCTGCCAAGATCTGAGACTGGCTTGCAGGAATGTGACTATTGGGCCTTGACTCGAACTGATCCTTCAATGGCATGTGCCTTGACGAGCAAGCGTACCTACGGTCCTTTCCACAAAGGAGCTGAATGTCTTTAAGAGCTCTCAAGACCATACCTGCGGTATATCGAACAGATTGATTCGGTACTAGCATCCCTCCGCTGATGAGATCTAAGAAGTCACACATGGAAGGAGCACACAAGTCATGGTCTTTTAGATCTTGAATCGTCTGTGACAATGAGGTGTTAGCCCATGATGTAGCAATGATTCTGATATGCTTCTTACTTTCATAACTGCCTCTTTGACCTCCCCCCGGATGGCATTGCTTCCAATTGGTGTGTAGGCGTCTGTAGAATTCTTTTCCGTGATCACATTATAGAAAGTATCGCCATGATAATTTCCGTTTCTGTTCCGACAACGATCCTCCTCTAGCCTGCTATCTGAAAAGGTCTTGACACAGCTATCATCCTTCATCAGAAACACAGACGCGTGCTCTAGAAACACGCAACCGAGGGACCAAATGTCGTATCTCGCTCCAACCTCACGGCTTACTTCACTCTCAGGTGCTTTGTAAGTTTGCGTATAACCCTTGATACCAGCCCATGACGCATGGGACTTGGACTGTGTCGTGTTGAACTGGGTTAGACCAAGATCGGCGATGACTAGATGATCTTTCTTATTCCCTTGATAATCACTAAACCAAAGCAGGTTTTGCGGCTTGATGTCGCTGTGGCGTCCGTACTTTCCTGCCAGCGCAACGTGAACTATTTCCTCCATAGTGCTGGCGGTGTAAGACGAGCGCTGCTCGTGAAGGCTACCCAAGCTCCGCACAATACCAGCGCATTGTCGGAAGAACCAACACGCGTCATCGTAGATGTCAGGGCGGTATAAGCTTGGCATTGTTTTCCATAGATCCGTCAGATCGCCATCAGCCCATTCGAAAACGAGGTAGTAATAGTCGGCTCGACGAAAGGAGAAAAGAAGCTGATGGAGGTGCTCTCTGTCTGCGAGCTTCTTGATGACCAACCGCCTTGCGAGAGAGTCTGCTTCACTTGGGTGGTCTATCGAGCTGTGCTGAACGGCCTTGATAGCGAAACATTTTGGTTTCGGGTACTTACCCCGATACCATAAATGTGACGGCTCGATGAAGACCTTTGTGACTTTGCCATATCCTCCGGACCGAATTTCAGGGGGCTCAGAATCCACGAATGGTAGGACGAAATCTGCAGGGAGGCGAAAGTGATCCATAAACTGCCCGTCTTCATCGATAGTGCAGAAGAGGCTGCATAATTGCATCTGCTTCATGGTAAAGTATTCCGCTTGGGGATAGGACCAAGTCCAACACCTTGAAGGTCCTATTTCATTCTTCTCACGATCGTATAATATAGGCTGCTGCCCCTGTCGCTGAACAGTAATTGGAAGCTGACTATCTTCTACCCTTGCATGGACAAAGTCTAGTAGAAAGTCAAGTCCATCCACCAATATCAATGTAGCCATGATCTTCAGCCTTCGTGGTTCGCCATTAGCTCCATATACCTGGTTTACAAGACTTATCAAAGCTTCATCCGTGAAACTTTGGTTTAGTATCTTGTCAACGTTGCTTGGGCTTAAAATCCGAAGGAGGTGTCCCAGAGGTATGAACTCTTGCTTACCAGTACGATCTATGGCGGGCTTCTTGCAGGCATTCATTAGGGCTTCCCAGACAGAGGAAATGTCAACGTCAACCATTGGTGCCTCCGAATCCTGAACATCTCCAAACATACTCGCAGAAACTTTATAAGACTCTAATGATTCAAGCCATTTCTGATGGCCCATATCAGAGATACTTCGAAATGTTGATGTGCTTTCTCTCTGAGATAATACTGAAATATGGATAGACCTTTGCCCTGTCCCAGGCTTTAAGTCGATTTCCGAACGAGATGGTGCTTCTCCCCAATTGGGGATGCCTGTAGGCTCATAATGAGACACCGTTGTTGAGTTGGGTTGTTGGCCCTGAGATGCATTGCGGTTTTCTGGTGATGTAACATATGAAGGGGCCGTCATTGGCCCCCTCACCCTTGAACGGGGTTTAAAAGGTTTGACCATACTATCAAGCATGGACACCGGCTAGAATGGAGATATCTCTCAGGTGAGGGGCTACTAGACAATACATATTATTGCTTATGATCTCTCAAGCCGACTATTCCACTCTCAATTCAACCGAGCCTGATTTTCTCTTTAGTACGCTTTCAGCAAAATATTAAGCCCTCCTTGGATTGCGGCTGAGACCCCCGGTCGAGACATTGGGGCTTCGCATGTGACCAGCCAATGGACGAATTGATAATTCGAACAAGGCTCATAGGTATCCTAGACGTATACTGGCCAGGATGATGCCACAGCGGTTAGAATGCTTGGCCTGAAGCGGCTCGTGCCGCCACCTCTTCGTTACCAGCTTCGCGAATCACTTTGTGCAGCGCCGTGACATTGTTCTGGCATCCTGATCTAGCCCAATCTAAGAATACCTGCAGCCAGGCTTGAAAATTACAGGCAGTAGCTATTAAGTGGCTGATTCGATTGCTCGATCCAGAGCCTGCTTTTCCATGGTGTGTCAGATGGAGGCCACCCAAGGAGGCCTCGAGGCACAGCCCCCGCTTCTGAGGTTGCCTTGTCTGCCTTTTTTCCAATTTGTCATTTCTGAGTCATATCGCGTCTGAGATCGAGTCCTTTTAAATCAACCACTTCCGTGTTTCTTCTCCGACTTCCATTTCAAGCGTATTTTCATCTATCCGTTGACGTCCAACTTCATCAATATCTCTAGTCCTGTTCTCAAAATGCCTGGGCAAATACAACAGCACAAGAGTGAGCAAGCAGTGACCAGCTCTTCATACGATACTATCCACATCAATGCAAAGGACGTCAGCCCACAAAAGCTTCTCGCTATCCTCGAACGAAGGCTGCCCCGAAACAAGTTCTCTGTCGAGATGCAGCAAGATATATACACCATACGATGGGACCGTGACTACTTTGGACGCGGGATATAACAACACGATGCTCCCCCCATATAATACTCCTCTTTGCAAACCGTCTTCCCACGGCCCTCAGAAAATCTCCCTACACGAATGCGAGCATACCGAACCTGTATATCATCATCCATAGTATCTGGGGGGTACAAGCCCTCCTAAGCTAGTCATCGGCGTTATTATATATATAGAATCATGGGGATTCACAATGAAAGAAAAAGGATTCATGGAATACAGTTCAGTTATAATTTCAGGAAGCAATAGCTAGTAAATCACAGCATCCTCCCCATCCCGTGCGATGTTATGTTCAAGAAGCCAGGCCACGCCAACTCGAACATAAACTTTCGCCCATTCTGATTCGTCTTCGCGTAAAGCAACAAGAAGAACGTAGTATACTTGGACCCGCGATTCTCGTTTCTTGTCTTTACCAAGGACAACCCCCCGCAAGTGAGATAGTTCGAACTCAGTCCCTTCATCAAGTTTGACTCTATCGTGCATATCCAGTTTTTCCAGTTTCAGATCTCTAGCAACTGCTTTCAACACAGTCCTCTTGTTACTTCTACCGGTTTCATAGCCAGATTGCAGCAAGCAGTCGGTGCTCCATTCGACCTTGTCAAAAGGTATATTCGCATAGGTGATGGGACCCTCATATGCCATCCATGACCAAGAAGGAACATGATGGTCGTCTTGGAACGGAATACTGTTCAGAAAGACATTCTGGGGTCGGGACCAGAGGAGGCTTCTCGCCAGGTATTGCTCAAAGACCCCAAATTCGCCGCGAGTCTGGAGCACGGACGAAAGACGTTTCTCCAGACCCAGAATGGCCACCGGTCTGTCTGATATATAGCTGAAACTGAGTCTGGAATACTTCTCGTAAATGTTTTGGAATAAAGTGATTCGTCCACCTTTGTAGTACTTGAGTATCACCCTCGGGAAATCCGAGTCTGCCAACAGAGCTGATTGGGGACTAACAAATGTAATCGTTAGAAGGGATATAAATAACAATGGGTAGTGACGAGTACATACTTTGACAGTTGGAAGAGTCGCTCACAATGCACTCCGTTTCCGCATTCCCAGTAAACTTGAGTCTTGGTGAAATGCAGTGTCCTTCTAGACAAAGCCCGCTCCTGCATCACCCAACCGCGGGTATTCAGGCGCGCCAACTCAACATCTCTGTTATAATCCTCCTTGAACTCCGAAATGTGAATCAGTCCACCACTTGGGGTTTTGACGGTTGCAAAAGCTGCCGAGTTGGCCTTAGGAGTAAGGAAACCTTCGTTAGATGCCGCTGCTGATGTCGCCGCAATTGTACAATAGGCATTGCTGAAAACCTGACCCATTCGAGCAGCTTCTCGTCGCCAGTCTTCTGGATCATCTTGGATGATACACAATGAGTCTATCCACAAGTATGAGATATTGAGTGCTCTAGTGACTTTGATGGCTTCCTGGAAGTTAAGAGGCAGTTGTTTGTGCGGTATCTTGCTGCGAAATTGGTCGATGTTGCTAGTCAAGGTAGTCAGACTCATGCTACCTCCCCAGCAGTGGCTGAGAGCAAGGTAGCGTAGAGAGCAAGAATCTTCAATGTCCTCTAAGTGTTCGTTCGATTCACCCACGTAAATCAGCCTGGTGGGCATTTGGACAGCACCGCCGTCCGAAGATGCGTTTGGTGTATGGCCATGCTTATCATCACATGCATGGAGCCATTCTTGAATAAGACGATACCGTTCAGGACTTTCTGGAGGGGATAAAGTTGGATATCCCACTTGAACGGATCCAGGATCGTGAGCATCGTAAGCTAAAAAGTTAATATTTAGTACCACAGCTATGGGACATGGACGTTGAAAACGTACCAGGATTGGAGAATAGTGAAAGGATTGTCGGACCGTCACGCCCATTCAAGTTGAATGTCGGGCCGTTCCGAATGCAGTGTAATTCCAGGTCTTCTCCAAGCCCAAGCCTTTGCGTGACAATGTACAGAAGATTGCACATGTCGCATTCCGAAGCCCGAGTTTCAAAATCCCTCATTTTACCAGATATAGTAGCATTGGGCTCCCAGATGCGAAGCATCGAACAAGAGTCGCACAATCGACTTCTGTCTGTTGGGCTCGGGGTGATAGTCTCAGAGAAGAATTTCTTTGCAAACTCATTGTCGGTACTGACTGTCCATTGGTTAAGTAGCTTGGCGCTTTGCTGTTCCTGTCAGTATACACCAAGTACTATAGAATGAGTATCGTAAAACATACCCGCTAAAAGTTTCTTGTAAGTAGACTGAATCAAGGTGAAATGCTCATGATGCACTAACAGTCTCAAAGGTAGTTAGCACCAGAATCCAACAAGTCGGTATACGGGATTGCCTGATACATACATTCTGTATGTCGCGATATCAGATATTTCATCAGATTTTCCATTCTTCGGCAAAGAGTCTAATGTTTTGACTCACATACTACCTTGCTGTTAGCTGTCAAGTTCAACGCACTAGGGTTCGTATTATTCAACGTACAACCATAGCAGCGGTATTACCCGAAGGAATGGCCGTAGTATTCAAGCCCTTGTCTTGGATACTAGAGGGCTCAGGAGCGTTTCGACTCATGGCGTCGTTTCCGTCTGGTAGACCCTGATTGTGCTGAAGAGGGTTGGACTCGGCGGCCTGCTCTGTAGTCAGGCCTAGCGGCAGATCAAGTCCATGTTTTGGGTGAAGATACTGACAGTAACTATCTCTTATACTTTCCAATTCCTTGTGAATATCCGACACACTGCTACGATCATCGCTGTCGGTAAGGAGCATTTGCTTTAAGGCCAAGGCTAGAATTCGCTGGATTGCCTTGTCACCCGGGGTATCCTTGATAGCATCTTCCAGGCTCTGTATTCTTTCCTTAACATTATCATGAAGGTCTTCGCGTCCAGAGTCCCAGAATCGTCGGTCCCTTCTCATAGACCGGTCGAATTCCTTGTACTTCTGCCTTCCCAGTTTGGCCCATATGAGAAACTCGATAAAGACACAACCGAGAGACCAAATGTCGAACCTCCGCGATAGCTTTATATCGTCAGATCCTTCCACCGGCTCCCCGTCATCCTCGAACAAGAGGTCAAATTCAGGGGGGCTGTATCGCCTCGTGGTAGCCTTGGCAGTCGTCCCATTCAGTCGCCTGCTTGTTGCTAGGATGTGAAACTTCGAGAGTCCAACGTCTGTTATCTTCAGACAGTAGCTTCCAGATTCCTCGGGGAACAATAGGATGTTCGCAGGCTTGAGGTCGCCGTGTCGATACCCATTGTCCGCCAACAGACTCAAAGCACTGCAGAGCCCGACCATTTGATCAAGCATCCATTTAACAGCAGACATGCCCTCATTCGAATTGTTTTTCAAGAAGTTATACAGGTCTCCTCCTTTCGCCCACGGGAAGAAGAAGAAGGCCTGCTTTCCTCTGGTACAGGCGAGAATTGCTTTGATGAGATGGTCGTGATCGAGCATTCGGACAGACGTCACATTAGTCATCTCTTTCTTGACGTACTTGATCTGATCCTCACTCTCCAGCTCCATCTTTTTCATGGCCATCGAGTGCTATATCATGTTAGATCAAATATGTTGAAGAGCCGGAGCTGGCGGACTTACTTCTGTCTCCCGTGCAACATGGGCAGGGTGCATCTTGATCTTGGAAACGGAGCTAAACCCAGAGACAATAGGAATGCCTTTCTCGACCAATGGCAAAGGGATACCTTGCTTCAGTGCATATTCGAACTCTCTTTCAAAGATAGGGGCCAAGAATGACCATTGCTTCTTCGCGAAATAGTCGACATCTCTATAATGCAATCTTTTTCCGAAAGGAGTGGTAGTCCAGTCCGAGTCTCTCGCACTTTTGATCTTGTACCCTTGGCTGATCCATTGGACCTCTATTGGGAGATGATAATCAGAAAAACCATCGGATAAAAACTCGTCAATCAGGTCTAGCATGTCGGCTCGGGCTAAGATCAGGAAGATAAATTTCGCAGGGCGTCGTCTGTCATAGATCCGTTTGTTCAAGGCATCCTGATTTGGACAATTTCGGTCCTTTAGGATGTCGCTGATGCACTTTTTCGATGTTAACAATTTGATCGTGGTAGTTGAGATGAAAACTTCGTCACTCGAATTTTCCTTCTCCGCTTTGTCGCACTCATCCAAGAAACGGTCTAGGGTCCAAGGTGTCGCAGCCATGACTGATTCAGTTGATTTGTCGAGTTATGTTGGGGCTGTAGATAAGGCGGAACGAAATTGTAGATGATGAAGATGATGATGAAAATGGGGTCGAGACAAATTATACCTGTGGTCTCTGCATGGTCAGCAACAGGCGTCGAGTCGGCACTTGCGCATAATGCCTTACCATGCAGCACAGCCGACTAATGAAATGAGCCTATGATGAGGCCTTTTTCAAGCTCCCCTTTGTATTTTCAACTATAGTGGTGCTGAGGCCATCGCCATGATTCTGACGCCGTTCTAACCTGTTTCGTTGCATCCATGTGCATCCCTTGGGCTCTGTTCGAATCAGCTGATATGCATGCTCTTCATGGCAACCACTCATCTCCCTGGCATCTTGGCTCAAACAAAATTGGAAATTTGAAATGCTACCTTCAGGCAATCCAGTGGAGTTTTACAGCGGTCATATGATAAAGTCAGCCTGTTGTAAACAGAAGATTATGGTATATTATGTACTAGACCTAATTATCTATGGTCAATCACGCCGCCGCATAAGCCTGGCCAAACGGCTCCAACTTGACTCCTTCAATATCAACGTATCCATACTTGGACTGGTCATCATTATGCGCCATACCCTCACCCCATTTCTGCATAGATTCTTCGAAGATTCGCTTGTGATCCTCGCGACTCAAATCAAGAGGGTGCTTATCCTTACCAACCAGTCGGATTCTAAAAGGCAATTAGTCTCATATTCATAAATATCCGAGTTCTTGTGTAGACTTACTGTGTACCAGCAGCAACGTTGGTGATACCAAAGTTCTGCTCATCGAGCAAGGTGTCGATTGCGCTATTGGCCTCACCCTTGAGAATTTTGGCCGGCAAGTCGAACTCATTGGTAACAGGTCGTGCCAAGCCAATACCATGAACCGTCTTGAGAGCCTCATTCATAGCCTTGACAGTCCGTAAACCACCAGTGACATAAGCCTTGGTCTTGGTAAGCTCAGGAATGATCTTCTCGGCAAACTCGAGGAAGAAAGCCTCTCGCTTCTTCGAACTCTCTCGTCGATGGGAGAAGGCAAGGCTCTGATAAGTGCCTCCAGAAAGCTCAACGAAGTCAAAACCATGTTGTTCGAGTTGCTTACAAAGAACCTTGCAGTCATCAGTGGAGAAACCGCCTTCTTGGAACTCAACGCTGTTGACCTTGATAGAAAGGCTGAATGACTTATCGGGGACGCGGGCGCGGATGGCATCGGCAATCTCGAAGATGATGCGAGATCGGTTCTCAATGGAACCGCCATACTTGTCTGTCCTCTTGTTTGTTGTAGGTGAAAGAAATTGTGCTAGGAGATATCCGCTGCGCATTGTCAATACATGTTCATAACTCTGAGACTGGGTCTACTTACTGTGCGCCATGCAATTGGATACCATCATATCCGGCCTTGTAAAGGAACTCGGCAGCGTGGGCAAAGCCCTCAATAACATTCTTGAAGTCTTGCTCATCCATGGGCTTGGGCTTAGCAAAATGCATGCCCATCACCTCACCCTCCAGTTGCACATCACTAGGAGAAATGGGGTTCTTCTGAATATGATCAGCAACCTGGCGTCCAGGATGGCTGACCTGTGCAACTATCAAGCTTCCATGCTTCTTGCTGACAGTCGCCAGTTCTTTGAACGCTTCAAATCGTTCGCCAGACGCAGGTGTATCTCGAGGTACGATAGGATTTCCAGCAGCCTCGAGTTGGTCATATTCAATCATGAAGTTTCCAGTCAGGATGACACCGAAGTCTCCCTCGCCCCATCGTCGGTAGACGTTAATGAGTTCTGGTGTAGGAACGCCTCGCTTCTCAAGGACTTTGGGATCCCATGTTGAGAGTCGTTCTGTCATTGCTGCCTTCATAAATCGGTTCTTGGCGGTTTTACCGCTGAACTCGAATTTGAGAGGCTGGCCCAAAGGGCCTGCGTCTGCAGGTTCAGTAGAGAATCGTCTTGGTGCCATTTTCATATAATATTATCTTAATTTGATATTCAACTCACTACCTACAAACCAGGGACAATATCAATTTTTATAAACTTCCGCAAATATTAGAAATCGGAAGACTTGTGATGTCATGACTTTTGTGGTTTTGTTCCATCGTTGCCATGAACTTCCTTTCAGAGACCCAGTTAATGCCGTCATATTCCACTTTCAGACCACAATTTCGGTTTAGTTCACGGCGATGGTGCTCGAAATAGAAACTCTTTACCGAGGTATGGCCTCGATATAACGTTAAAACCATCTCATAGAAGTACGCTAGAAGGTTCTTGGATTTCTGCCGAAGTTTTAAGACCAACGGGAACCTACGTTTATGTGACGATCGCGCGACTCATGATCAAGGCAGGATTATCTTATCGACAGGGGCAGATTATTCAGCACGAGTAATTAAACAACTGCCGAAGTCTATGACGCGCATTTGACAATTCCTACCCTGGAGACATTGACGATGGAATGGCTCGCATCGGGTCAACACCATAGAACGCTGACTGTAAATTTGATGACGGAAAAGAAATAGAATCAGGATAAACAGAAACAGTGATACAATTCTAGCCCGTCACTTGTGCCATTACAGGGGCCTCGCCGACCAACACATTATCCTTGACCTCATTCTCCCTTGGAGTCTTTAGAGCATTCTCAAAATTCTCTTCTGCATATCGTTCAGCATCAAATTGGTGAATCCACTCCTCACGTGGGAATCCGATACTGCTTGGATTCTCCTTGACCCTGCCCCAATCTGTCTTATGCCAAAGATCTCTTGTTGACTCTCCCGTCTTCTGAACCGCTTTCACGCGTTCATATCTTATCATCATGTTAGTTTTGCTGAAGAAATGTACAAGTGGCATGCTGGAAATCCTACCTCAGACCTTGGTGAGCCTTAAGTGCACCAGGGATGTTGCCCTTACCCGCGCGCTTCAGGCAGACAGCAATAGTAACGCCATCTTCCATTGCTTGAGTGGCACCTTGGGCGCTTGTAGGGAGAAAGGGATGAGCGGCATCACCAAGAAGCGCGATTCGACCTTTACTACTGATCCAAGTAGGTAATGCCTCGCGATATACTAGCTTCCAATCAACAAGGGACGGCGTCTTCTCCACGATCGCTCGGCATGTCGGATCCCAGTCTTTGAGAAGTTCCAGCACCTCTTCTATCTTACCAGGAAAACACCACGACTCATCGATATCATGGTCGTCTTTGTGAGTAAGTACCCAACAACAATCTTTACCGCCTTTTAGTGTTGAGAACAAGAAGTGCACGTCTTGTCCGATCCAGCCGTTGAAGGTATCTCCATTCTCGCAGAACTCTTTTGTGCGAGGGTCTTGGACCATGTCTTTGTTCGAGAACCTAAGACTTGTTAGCAAATGCTTTACTGTCACCATCCAATACTCCGATATTACCAGGCTCTCCAAATTGCGTATCCACTGCTCTTGGGCTTGTCGACATATCCTAGAACAAGCTCTCTTGCCTTTGACCTCACTCCATCAGCACCTATCACCACGTCACTGGTAATCTAGAACAAAAGTCAATAAGGGATCTTCATTGCATGATAAATATGCAACCCACCTTTTCTCCAGTCTTCAGTATGATACCAGCTTGGGTATTGTCCTCGAAATACTCAGACACTCGTTGACCAAGATGGATTGAAATACCCAGCTCATCACGTGCATAATTGAAGATAATCTCATGCAACTCGCCTCTATGGCCGTTCAAAACTGGAGCTTCAGGAGTGGGAGGGGGCCGTTTCTGATGATATACGACCTCCCCTGTGTCCCATTTGTGAATTCTGAAGCCATATTCTTGGATGTCAATGCACAACGGGCGTAGGCGGGCTACAATCTCTCCGTCAGACCAACGATGAAAGATCCTGCCGGCATTGCTACCGAATGATATGATGTCTCCAAGAACTTTGAGCTCAGGAAAGGACTCATAAATCTCAACGTCGTGACCTTGCCTGTGGCATTCAATAGCGGCAGTCAAGCCACCAAAGCCGGCCCCAACGATGATGACCTTGATACCAGATTTGTGAGGTGCCATGATTTGACAAGACTGAACAGGTGGTACTGGCACTTCCATAACCTTTCACCTGGGGTTCAATGCAACATATCACTTATGTGATCATGATGGGGAGCAGAAACCATCACCCCGGTAAGCCGAGGTAGCTGTCCCCGTCTTGTTCCCCGCCCTTATTGATCTGCAACCAAGATCCTTCTGCAGCCAAGAGTTGGTTGGTCATGCTAGTGTAACAAACTCGCTAAAAGCCTTTGCAGTAGTAACTATAACTCTTTCATCAGTGTATTTCACGCGCTACCGATGATGTCCAGTCCACTGGAGCCATTGTCCATTGCAAGACATGCCTCCATTCTCCATGCGGAACGGCCAGATCTGATGCTTGAATAATAAGACCGCAACTGTCAAAAGAAGTTGTTTCATTGGATGGATAGAACAAGTTGCTATCACCTCTTTATTCGCATATCATGCAACGCACTTGACACCCCTTGGATACCTGTACGCTAGCAGCCAGGTATGCGGCCCCATTGGTCAAGAACTATGCAAAGCAACGCATGCCCTGCAAGCTTAGGATGAGTTTCAGAACGTGACTGACATGTCATCGCTTTGTCAGGCAATGTTGTGACAATCAGTACCAGTCTGGGTGATGAGGGGAAAATGTTACCCTGGTCCCGGCATTTGGCTCGGGAATTAGCAACACAGCAAATTGTGATGTTCAGAGGCCCTCAGTCTAAGCTGAGAACTCATGCAAGACGAGGCTAACACCTCAGCATGACTCTCAAATTGCGGGGGAAGTACTTGGCAATCTCATTAGGGTTCACATATTTTTTTGGATAAAGTTGATGCAAGGCAGCTCTAGTCCATAACTTTGTAGCTTTGGGTTTAGTTTGACAACTCCCCCCATCGGATCTATACCGCCGATTTCAACACAGAGAGGCGACTCTCCGGAAGAAACACCCCGATGGCCCACAGGGACAACAATCATTTCGCACTTCCAGGCTGATGAGTAGATGTAACTCTCATTTGATCTGCAAATCTAAGTGGAACCTATTATGCACCCCGCACGTCGGTTAGGTGCCAACCCTCACCGATGTTACTAATGATAAGAGGTTTCGATGTTTCGATGGACGAATGCGAAATGATTGGCTAAGTCACTCCAGTTGAGCTCCAATATGAAAGGAAACGGTAGCCGCAAAAACATCATGTCCAGCGTGGTTGACTGCTCGATTCATCTGATCGTTGTCACTTCATCTGGCTCTTCATTATGGCAGACCCATCGCAGGATACTATCCGCGCCCACTGGCGATGTTTCGCAGCATGCGGCATCATTGTTCTGTCTCCTTTCCAATATGGCCTTGACTTTGGGTTAATCGGTGGACTACAAGCCATGCCTGGCTTTCTCAAGGTAGGTGTCAACATTCCCTGCTGTTTAACAAGCACCCGAGCATTGTACTGACCACTTCTCTTGATCAGATCTATGGCTACCGAGACCCAGAAGTCGCCATCGGATGGAACATCGACACTACTCGGCAGCAGCTTATCTCGTCCCTGATGACCATGGGTGCTTTCATAAGCTCCAGCCTCGCGGGGTTCGTTGCCGCAAAACTTGGAAGGAAGATGTGTCTTGGAATGGCTTGCGTTCTCTGCGCAGTATCTAACATCATCATGATGACCACGAGCCACATTGGGCCACTGTACGTCGGTCGGCTTCTTATCGGATTGGCCAACGGCTACTTCATGACCTTCTCCCAACTCTACATCCAAGAGAGTAGTCCGGCAAAATATCGTGGTTTGTTCTTGACTGTGTTTCATCTGTGCACAACCTTTGTCAGTGCTGCCATCTAACAGCATGAAGAGGATATCGATACTGACTCGTGGTTTGTAGGGTACACTCATCGGTACGATAATCGACTGGGCAACAGCGAAACGCCCTGATCGGTCTGCGTATCTCATCCCTCTCGGCATGATATACATAGTTCCCGCTATTATATTCGTTGCTCTGCCGTTCATCCCTGAGTCACCACGATGGCTCGTTCTTCAAGGACGCTACGAGGACGGTCTCAAGTCGCTCAAGTGGCTGAGGCCGGAGGGCGCAGATACCGAGGCGGAAATTGCAGACATTCGCCAAGCCATCGATAACGAGCGTGCCTTGTCCAAGAGTGTCGGAATCTTGGATATGTTCAATAACCCGATCGACAGAAGGCGAACCATGATCTCCATATGTGCTGTCTGCCTCCAAGCTGCCACTGGATCAATGTTCATCATTGGTAACCATCCCCTTTGTCGCCCATGAGTTATGTAACTGACCTTTACGCAGCTTACAAGGCCTACTTCTTCGCCATGGCCAAAGTTCAAGACCCGTTTGCGATGACCAACGTTCTCAGCATGGCAGGTATGCTTGCTATCATCGCCAATGTTTGTATCGTTGTACGATATGGAAGGCGAAGAGTACTCCTCCTTTGTGGCCTCATAACCGCTGGCTTCTTCCAATTGATCATCGCGATCGTCTATGATCACAACCCGGGTGCGATTGTCACCGGCCAGGTACTGGTTGCACTTTCATGTTTCTACATGATGGCGTTCAATGTGAGTGTTCCGATGCCTATATGAGAGACTGCCTGGCTAACCTTTTCACCCAGGGCATGATTGCTCCATACTCATGGCTAGTTGCCGGGGAGATCCCTTCACAACGCCTTCGAAGCTATACCTTCGGCTTTGCCGCAGCAGCTGGATTCCTCGGCGCTTGGCTGATCACATTCACCGCCCCGTACTTCATTAACCCCGTCGCGTTGAACTGGGGGCCAAGATATGGCTACATTTGGTTCCCTTCCTGCATCATTAGCGCTGTTTGGGTGTACTTCTACCTACCAGAAGTGAAGGGACGAACCTTGGAAGAGATTGACGCTATGGTAAGCAACTTGAGTTCCGCCCAAACATCAGCGCAGGAAATGCTCACCACGTTATGTAGTTCAACGAGAGACTCCCAGCGAGGAAGTTCCGAAGTTATCAAGTGCAGGAGCCAGTTGTCGGAGAGACTGTTGGAAAGTCAAGCGTTGAGCTCAACGTCGTTGAAACTGAGAGAGTCTAGTAAAAGCCATGTGATGGACTAGTCTGTATTCATCACAGTCACAGATATGTCTCTATTATCCCTTTCGAGGACGAAGGAACTCTATGGTCTTCCTCAAGTAGTTGCGAGCTAGTAAGGGAGAAAGTCGACATTGATACCTTCAATCGCCTCCCAAGTACGCGTCGAGTCATCAGGATGTTGAAGCCAAACTCTTTCCAACAACCCCAACGTCTTGGATAGGTGAGGAGTCTTCATCCACCTTCCAATATCTGCTAGCTCGAGCCTGATTTGATCTCGTGCAGCCCCGATAGCATAAAGCCCTGCGGTGAATAAGGGTGAGACTAACAGTACTCTCGGCGAGAGTCCAGACTCGCGAGACATCCCGTGGGCGCACTCAATAATCTGGGCAACACAGAAGCGGACTTCGGCAGCGAAAGGAGTCAGAGATCTCATGCTACAGTATAGGTGCAAGAGTGCCATATAGAGAAACCCAGCGTTGCTGAGTGCGTAGTTTTGGATATCATTCGCTGAAAGAAACGAGAGCATCTCTGATCTGATAATCATGTTCTCAGCTTTGTCTCGAGAAAGCCTGACATGGATCTGCTGAACAAGAGTATCCGTTTCTATTTCGAGTTCAGGGGTCCGTATGTGTTTCCTTCCCAGGAGAGCTCCGACTCCTTTGAATAGTGCAGGAAGATCAGACATGACGCCGCCGTAAATGTCGAAAAATACTCCAGCGTCAGTTTGGCCGTGAACAAGAAGCCGCCCACCGAGGAGCCCGGCCGGGCTCAAAGAAGCTAGTGCTTCCACATTATGGAACCAACTATCCAAGAAGCTGGGGCTTATAGATACGTGAGGCTTGCTCATCACTTGTTTGCCTGCTTGAGATGTCTGAAGGATAGCGCGCGCGCCATCAAGATGGATTCGCCATAATGATGTTCCACCATAAATCTGAGTCTGGCATAGTGTTCTCGTGGTAGCCAACGCCACGGTTTGTGAGGAAGAGTCGGTATCTTCCAGCAATCTTCTAAGATGATTGATACTCGCCCAATGAAGACTGTCGATAAGTCTCTGCGACTTTCCAGGCAGCATATCGATGGCATCGAGATGAACAGCGGCGAACGCCATCACGGCGTAGAGTAAGCTGGGCTCCTGGAGCGACATCGGGACGAGGAATCGGCAAATCTCAGCTTTAGCATAGCTGCTTGGAACTGTGAGTCTCATCGTTTCGGAGAGGTAGAATTGGAAGAGGTATTGAGCCATGGGCGGAAGAAATGAGATCTGGTGCTGCGGTCGCGGAATGATGTCGTCGCAATGGCGAAGTGTACTACGCAGATTATTTTGTGTTTCAGACTCTTGAGAATAGCCTGCCGATATCAGACTGGTCTGGGCGGTGTTGTGACTGTCGTACGGTGTATCAAAACTTCTCTCTAGTACATTGCTGCTCGTTGAGAGCTGTGAGCGTGTTTCATTGGCATCTGAGCGTGTCGCCGAGGCTCTCCGCGATGGCTTGCGTACGGGTGACGCAGAATGGGGCGCGCAGTAAACAAAGCCATTGCCAGTTGAGGTGTTGTCTAGTTCATATGAAATGGTGCTCTCCAATCCTCTGGGCTATCGAACGTACCTGTTCTTTCAATACCATGAAGACACTTTCCGAAGGTAGATTTCGCGAACGACCTTCCGCCCCAACTCAGCGTAACCTCGTATTTGCAAATGCTCCCGGCCTCAACACATCTATCGCAAGAGGGCTTACTCTCATCGCACTTTTGCCGTCGGCGGCGACATCGTACGCATCCCCTCCGAGATCTTGTTTTATTTGGTAGCGATTTGCGAGTTTCTGAAACTGAAGCGCTCATTGCTTTGCTCGCGGTCGATTGAGATGAGTTGGTGATAGGTCGGCGAGTGGTTCCAGCGAGCTGGGCTTGGTGGAAATCCCCGCAGGGTTACACTAACGCCGGAACGAGGTTAGTCCTCTTGAGACCCTTAACCATCGGGCTCTGAGTAGCTACTCATCTCATTTTTTATAAGAGAAGAACTGAGAGTTATTATCGTACTGAGCTGTACGTCATAGTCTAGTTGCACGTTCTCGAGAGTATCCTTCCTCGCCGAGGCTTAAATCTCCATCAACTCAATATCGATACATGCATCATATCTTCAAGCCGCTCCAGACATGGTTCCATGAACATGGCAATGGTCAAGAATCGTCCGGTCTCTTTGAATCTGCAACTTCATTCCCACTCGATAAACTTCAAAATACACTTCTGGTCTTTCGGTCGAGATGTAAATATCTGGTCATCCATGCTCATATCGAAAGTAACACCATCCGCAGGGCTTGTTCTGTATTGTGAATAGATATCGCGCAGAAGTGTTTTCATCTCAACGATAGCAAGACTTGACAAGGAGTTAGCCAGCGTCCTCAACTTGGTGCTCGTTCACTCACTGTCTTCCGATGCATGCGCGACCTCCGTTAGAGAACGCAAAGAACAGTCGGTTTCGCTCAGCTGAGCCTTTCTCCTCCAGCCATCTCTGTGGTTCAAAGCTGTCTGGGCGGGGAAATACCTGTTCATCCATTCGATGCATTGAGTACGGCTGACAGCTCACGATAGTACCTCCAGGAAGCCAATGGCCATCAACAGCTGCGCCGCCTTCAGGAACGCACCTTGGTAAACTCATGGGGATCGAAGGGAAGACTCTGAGACCTTACTTGACGACTGCTTCCAGGTATTCAAGTTGATCGGAAGGGACGTTATGGTTGGCTCTAAACTCATCTCGAAGACGCTCCTGGATGAAAGTATAACCTGGCTGGGAGATCTGCCACATCAGAAAGCATAGTGCATCACCAGTTGTTTCAATCCCGGCGAGCATGTGATCCAAGCATTCGGATGCGATGTCAAAAGTACCCATGCCGAACTTTTCTTCCTGCATGCGACTCACGAGTGTAAAGTCAGCGACACCACCCCTTTTCACTCCGTTGAGCACAAGTTCTGTAGCTTTAGGAATACCGCGCGACTTTCCGAACAACCCCAACTTCCCTGCAACGCTACCGAGAGTAGGGTGGTAGTAGTTCAAGAGTCTTCCTGTTATCGTTTGTCTCAGTGCTGTACTCTGCAAGGTAATCGATGATACTTACTAACAAGGCTGTTGTCAAACACCGCCCCATGGAGTGTTTCTTCATCTGAAGCCTGGAGAATCGAGTCGCTACCGTGAGGATGGAACAGATGATGCGTGACACAGTCGAACGCGTAGCAATGAAGGAACATCTGCTCGTTGTTAGCCTGGAAGCGCAGAAGGGATAAGGGGCCCGTACATAAACGTCAAGCTCCTGCTTTGGAGCAGCTTTGCAACGGGCGATCAAGTTCTGGGATCTCTCTTGTATACCATGTAATGAAGCTTCGCGGTTGACATTGGTGTTTGCGTAACGGTCGGCGATTACCCGTCGTCTTTGGCTGTGCTGTACGAGATGGTTGGCGTTTTGCTGGCTTTAAAGGTACTTCGAGACTTACTGGGCCTTTCTGCAAGGTTGAGAACATTGTTCTTTTCTTTGTTAGTTCGTCATACCATAGGTAGGTGAAGGGCCGACGTACCTGAGTCCAAACTGAGAGAAGAGGTTGTAGAAACTTGTCTTGTCGAAGCCACTGCCTTTAGACAGATATATCTCCTTCATCGCGTCCAGTGACGAGAAGACAACCTCATTTGGGGCTACACGGACTGCATTACCGTACTTCTGGTGCATTCGATGGACATATTGCGTTCTTTTGCCACGAAGCTCATGGTATCTCAGTTGCCAAGGTGTTAGAAGACCGAGGCGAGGTCCTGGGAGGGAAGCTAAGGGTGAACGCAGACGGACGATGAAAACGCCGATGAAGCTGAGCACAGCTGCTCCAACAAGTAGAACAGGAGAGAGGACAGCCATGTTTGATGGGATTGAGAACAAACTAATGAAGTCTCAGTGGGGGAAATCGTTGCACCTATATACCCATTCATGGCGTCCATCTTGTCAAGCCCAAGTTGGGAGAAGTGGAGCATCTTGATGTGTGCGGCGGAAGCCCGTCCAATCAAAGAGACGATCAGGTTGCCTTCACAACGCTTGTACCAAACAGGAATCTCTAAGAGATGGCCGATTGGCCCCCGCAGTTGGCTTTCACTGTTATCTTGATAACTCCTAGGCAAGGAATAAACATAATCAAACTTCGCTCGACTCATCCAATACGGGTTCAGGAATTCGGTTTGGTAAATATTTGTCTACGCTTCTTTGCCTTCCTTTCAGTTCCCTATGGATACGCAGGAGTGGTGCCACGTATTGACCTTTCTCCTCTATCACTACGCCCAGTTCTTGTAAAATTTCCTCAGTTTTGGAACGTCAAAGATCAAATCAACATGATAATATTCTCATGAATGTAAGGACTGAGTGTATTGGAAGTCATTTAGCCTATACAAAATGTTTTGAAAGTGGCCTTGGCAATCGGTACAGTGCTTTAATGGTCTGATTCCAAGGCCGGCATTTCTTCTTCAAATCTTCAATTTCTCACGACCGTTCCTAAGTCTTGGGTGAATGTAAATTCTCAGCCACGGGTCACTCAGCATTGGTGTGTATGATCCACGAATCTAGAGAAGGCGTGCAGAAGCCCAGGTCTCAAGATTCAATGACGGCGCGGCAACTCCTTAACATCGGCCCTCATTAGGATCCGAGCTATATATAATGCATCAATTCTCGCGTCTTTTATCATCTTTCCGGATAAAAGGAGAGGAAATACTTACGTAAATACCCATCCTGACTTCTCGGAGGAACCTCCACGGCTGCAACCTCTGATCTCATCACTTAATCCACCAATGCAATGCTCATCCTGGAGATCAAAGGAGTCTCTGGTGTTCTTGTTCGTGATTGAGTACTCCATTTTGGTACCGCTTCCGTACTGGATGCACTTGTACTTGACCTCGCCGGGACGGAACGTGCCCGTAAACGCGCCACGGCGGCATTCACGTTCAACGTCCGCGATGTGGGTATTTAGACCACCAGGCCAGGTGATGCCACTGGTGAAGCACTTGGCTTCAACACCAGAAATGGTAGACCTGGCCAGGAGCATGAGGGAGGCGAGGGCGGTCGTGATCTGCATCTTGAGAGAAGAAGAAGTTGACTGGGTGTTTGGAACGCTGGGAGCTTGAGAGTGGTTATCTTGGGTTGATATCTATGGAGTTATATGAGGTATAACATGAGTATTTATATGAAAACTCTGCAAGTCAATTCCTCGATTTGACAAACAGTTTTGGAATCATTTTCCGTTCAACTCTCGTTTTAGGTGGGTAGTATCACAAGCCTGAGTAAGATTCGGTGATGCCTTTGGCGAAGAATCACAGAGTGCTCAAGCAAATCCACGGATCATGAATAGTCAAGCATGGCTCAAGGCCCGTTTACTAAAGCACGATGGGTTCGATATTTCATAGGAGTTGCCAAAACGAGGAAGTCAGGCTGACTGGGAACTTTTTGTGATCCACTTCAGCAAGGTTGTACCCGTTGGCTCGAGCCGGG
>NJCR01001255.1:0-10124 GCA_002234235.1 Fusarium hostae
TAATAATTATATTATATTAAATAATTATAAAAGTTTAATTTTATAATTATATATTATAAAGAAATTAATAATAAATATATTAATGCTATTAACTAAAGACCTAACTATAATATATGTATTATTAAACCTAAAGAATAACTCCTAGAACTTAATAAAATAGAGAAATACTAATTTACTTAATTAATTAAAACTATAATAAAGATAATTAAAGGACTTAAATTCTTATTAAAATATTAAGGATTACTTTATTAAAATAAAGAATAAGATTTTATTAATTGGCTTTAAGGATTATATTATAATTAATAAAGTAATATAATTTACTTTAAAAAAGAATTAAGATTTCTAGTAAATATATAGTAGAAATTTTAATTATTATTATAATTAAATACTATATAATAGAGATTATATTAAAATATAAAATACTATAAATGAAACCTATAATAATATGAATTTAAAAGGCTATATTTAAAATTTAATAGCTATCTATAAAAAATGCAATTTTATTAGAATTATTACTTAAATATAGAAAAGCATAAAACTTAAAGAATAATTAAAAGAAGATAAAACCAGTAGACCTTATAATCTATAAGAAATAACCTTTAGTAATAAAAAAAGAGTATTATATATATAATATATTTTAAATAAGCTTAAAGAAGAATTAATATAGAAGATATATAAATATTCCCTATAAAGCCATTAAGGCATTATAAAGACATTAAAAAGACTATAAAGAAAATATAATATAAAAGAAATAAAGAAAATAGTAAAAAAGGTTATTTAATAGTATAATATCTATTTAAAAATAAGGGCATAAAGATATAAACCCTATAGATAATTATAATTATTATTAATAGTAAATAGACCTTAAAGTTTAATTATAATGGACTTTATAATTAAACTACCTTTATTAAAAGAACCCTTAATAGGAATCTTTTATAACAGTATTATAGTTATAATTAACTAATTTATAAAATTTTCCTACTACTTACTCTATAAAGAAGCTATAAATATAAAAGAACTTTTCTATATTTTTAATTAATATATTATCAGTATACATAGATTATTTATAGAAATTCTTTTTAATAGAGGATTTATATTAAACTTAAACTTTTAGTACTTACTTATAGTATAACTTAAGCTAAACTACTGACTTATAATTACTTTTTAACTGCAAGCTAATAGATAGATAAAATACATAAATTAAGTATTTAAATAGTATTTATAGTATTATATTAACTATAAATAAAATAATTAAATTAAAAAGCTATTAATAGCTTAACTTGCCTATAATATTATATATAGTAAAGGCATTAAATATATACCAGCTTATATTAATTTTAAATATATATTAAATGCTTACTATAATGCATAATAAGAAAAATCAATTAATTTAGCCACTATACTTAAAAGCAATAACCTTAAAGATCTATATAAAGAAATGAAAATAGAACTTAAATTTATTAGAAAATATATAAAAAACTACTATAATTTAAAATAGTTAAAGAGACTAACCTTTTTAAAGGGAGATATAATCTACCTATCTATAAAAAATATTAAATAGATTAATTAAATTATAAATTAAACTATAAATTTATTAGACTCTATAAGGTATTATAGAAAATTTCAGAAAATAACTATAAATTAAACCTACTATTAAGAATTAAGCTCTATTTATTCTTTTATATTTTATTACTTAAATTAACTATTAATATAATATAAATTAAAACTAGCAATAAACTATAAGAAATTAAAGAATTAAAAGTCTATAAAGCAAAAGAAATAAAAAATATATAGAAAAATAATAGAAAAATAATATATTTAATAAAATAGAAAAACTACTTAAAAAATAAAAATATATAGAAATTAATTAAATACCTTATTAATGCTTAATAACTCCTAAAGAATTTCTATCTATATTAAAATTAAATAAGCCCCCTTTAAATTTAAATAGAGGCAATATATTTAAGAACTTATCCCTTAAATTTAAAGCTAATTAGTTAATATTATTAGGAATATAATCTATCTAGAGATTATATACTATAGTATTCTTATAAGTATTTAATATAGATAAAATGCTATTTGTAACGGTCGCACCTAACCACTACGCCACAGGGGAAAAGATTGGGCTATAACTGCTATTGTAGCAATTACAGTGGTGCGTACAGCTGCTTATAGAAGCCTTACAGTGCTGTTACGGGCACAAATCGTAACACTATTCTCTCTTTTAACCTCTTAAAGACTATAATATATAGCCTTAAAATGCTTTTCTTTTATCTTAACCTAGATCTTCTAAATACAAGATAAATGCCTAGCAGTGGCAGCAAGATAAGACTGTAATGCCGCCATCTCCTTATAAAGCTTTAAATGATTATTATTAGCTTTATCTTTATCTACTTTAAGTTATTTCTCTTATTTTATAAAGAAAGTTATTAAGAAAAAGAAGTAAGTAAGAAAAAAAAAAACATATAAGAAGACACTACTTATATATTATTATAAGGCTTTTGCTTATATATATACTTACTATATTAACTAGAGTTAGAGAATATTAAGTATTTCTCTTTAGTCTTTACTTAAAAATAATAAATATATAGTATATCTGCCTACTTACTAAATAATGCAATAAATTTAATAAGCTTTATAATATTATATTTCTTTTTAAGCCTTTTTAACTTATAACTAATATAAATCTTATAGAAACACTGCTTAAAGATATAGTTAAATATTATATAATGTAATAATAAAAAGTTTAAGTTAAAATATATTAAGTAAAATTTAAAATAGCTAGAGTATATAGGTCTTAGGGGCAAGACCTAATAAAGAGAGAGGATTATATTATAGCCCCTGCAGCTATATTATATATACCCTATAATTTTACTTTCTTTCTATTAATCTAAATATAACTTATATAAGAATAACTAATATATAGATATTATTATCCCTAAAATACTACATCTTAAGATAATATTATCCTTATATATTATTATCCCTTACATTATAATATTTAATATATAGACTATATTTATTAGCACTTTTATAGATTCAAGCTTACTAGCTATTAATATAACTTCTTTATATTAATTAAGCCTAATATGTATTAAATCTACTATTAAGAGATATAATACTTTAATAATGCTTAGTATATGCCTTATGCAATCTGCTAACAATAAACCTAATATGGCTTAGTTTAATACAGTTAGACCTAATCATTACATCTTTATATTCTATAAGGATATATAAAAATATATTATTAAGGTATATAATATAGAGTATATTTTCAGTAATTAAGACCTTTTTAATATATTATATCTTTTAATTCCCTTTTAATATATATACTTTTAAATAAGTTCTATTAATTATATTAATATAGCTAAAGAAGTAATAACTTTAATACTTTATTAATAGCTTATAATATGCTTATAATATATATTATTAGCTTTAAGTTATAAGATAAAAGTATTATATAGATTAAAAAAGGTAAAAAGTGCAGTATGCATAATTAATAATATAATACTTTAAGTAATCCTAAAGTAATAAGTTATTGCCCTTTATAAGTAGCTTTAGCTAATAATATCGAGAAACATTATAACTTTATATTATACAGTTTAACATTACCTTCTTTTTATTTATATATTCTTAAAAAGCTATTTAATTAATTAATAAAATATAGACTTTATAACTTAAAGCATATTAAAAAACTTAATATTATAGCTATAAAGAAGTTTATATATAAGCTATAATATAGCAGTCTCTTCACTAAAATATATATATTACTATACATTAAAAACAATAAAGAAGTATAATTTTCTCCTTCTTCTTTATAATTAGCCACTTTATTAAGTCTTTAAAGTATAATAAGGTTCTTAATATTATAGTATAAATATTTATAGTAGTTATTAAAAGTTTTATCTTTCTTTACTTTATAATTATTCTTACTAAAGTTATTATAATTAATATTTAGTAAATATATAAAAATAATAATATTAAAAAGCCTAAATTCTCTTTATAGCTATATAAAAGTAAAGATTATAAATATAGTAAATAAAAATACTTTATAAAAGCTAATTATAATAGCCTTATTATATTATTATTATTATTAATAAAGTCTTAAGTAAAAAAAGGCATTTTAAAATTATTAAATTTAAAGCAGAATATATAATATTATTATATTTATAAGCTATAAATAAAAATCTATATAATATAGCTTTAACTTAATAACTTTACTTTATTAAATTTATAATAAAAGAGATATATTTTAATACTATTAGTAGTTAAGAAAATACCTTAAATAGATAATTAATTATTAAGCTATAGCCATTTAGGAATAGCTTTACTTTTAATCTATTTAGGCCGATCTATATATACTGTCTTGATTAGGGCCTTAAGACTGGATTTCTTGTCCGGAATGGCTTAGGCTGATGAAAAGGTACTGAAACGGACGTTTTCAGCACGCAAGGAATGTCATGTATATCGCGGTATGGCGATCTACGCTTTTATCCTTCTACGTTAAATTATCGATATTTTATCCATTTACATTTAGAGAGAGCATGCAAGTAAAGGCGTCACTCCTGGAGCACGGAAATACCCAGCGACCGATGTCTACGCGGGCCACAATTGTAGTCAACTGTGATTATGGCCCGTGCGTATCTCCATCTCTAAGGTAAGTAATACTTAGTTACCATCGCAGGTTCTATGAACCGGAAGCAAGCGTCTAGCAGGAAAATGGATTAGCGCAAATATCATATATGAGTTTTTTGGAATAGAATATAAGCCGAAAGAAGAAAAGTAGAGCTATAGAGTATTTGTTGCAGACTTTGTTGGCAACTTGTGCATATCGTTCCAAAAAGACCGATATCATCCCCAGTCCTGCACATATATATTAAAGACTGCGTTTATGGAAATCCTCAAGCAATCTGATTTCAGGATGCTTCGTTCATGTTTCACTAGATCTAACCACAGCCCAGACAAGATCCGCGTTATCCATCAGCTTTAGACACATAGAAGGCATTTCCTATCGCTGCTCTCCTCAATTCCTTGAGGGGGGAATATTGCCCTCTCGAAAAACATAGACGGTATGAGAGACAGCTTCGCAGGCTGGCCCTTATCAAGGCGCTCATGAGAGAGCTGTGGCCTAAAAGTCCACTCAAACTGCATTGAATTCTTGAGGGAGATCATAAATGAAATAAGTTGTGAACTACCCACTTAGTACCCGTTGGCTCGAGCCGGGGGGGGGCCAACTAAGCAAGCTTAGTTGGGCACAAAACCGTGAGACACGCACAAAAGGGTGAGACAGGAGGAGCTGATAAGATAAGAGATAATAAACTTAAAAAATGCTATAAAAGAGTAAATAAAATACCTAAAAATCTTTAAAAATTATTTCTATATATTATAAAGCTTATATAAAAATTAGAATTTTAGCTTATAATTCTACTAGCTTATATAAGCTATTAAATACTAATTTTAAATATAAACAAAGTAATTTTTTAATAATTCTTTAATAATTAAACTATCTTATAAATTAAATAGTACTTTTCTTATATCTATTTAAATTATTATAGTTTAAAATTTAAGTAATAACTTTAAGAATAATTTTATTTATATTTTAAAATAGAATTTTAATTAACAATAATAAATAATATTTTAATATATTTATAAGTTAGTTAGAATTTTTATAAGATTTTTATATATTATAAATCTACAAATAGAGTATAAATAAAACTTAAAGTATATAAATAGAGCTAATATAAGTTATATAAATAAGTTTTAAATATTTTAAAAAACTAAATTTAAAAAGGCTTTTATTTATTAAATAAATTAATTTTAATTTTTTAATAACTATATTTAGGATATTTATATTGTAAATATATTATATAAAAATGTATATAAATTATATAAGCTATATATAAGCTTTAAACTTAAATTATATTGCTTAGTAAATCCTTAAAATTTAAAAAATAAAATTCTTAAGGAAAATATTATAAATTAAAATAATTAATTATAGAAAAATTCTATAAACTTAAAAAAAGTATTTTTAAATAGCTTTTTTTATAAGGAATATTTTTAATATTTATACTAATTGCTGACTAAGCTAGATCTTATATAATAGCTATAATAAGAGGAATTTCCCCTCTCACGTGACCTTTCCACCCAAAATTTGGTGTGATCCTCCTGTCTCACCCTTTTGTGCGTGTCTCACGGTTTTGTGCCCAACTAAGCTTGCTTAGTTGGCCCCCCCCCCGGCTCGAGCCAACGGGTATAGGGTGTGATGGTGATTTGTAGACTAAATTAGCAGAGCCATTTGGGGAAAGGCGGTTCGTAAAATGATTGAAGTCGCGCATCACATCCTGATACTCACTGCCCCCCTCGGTCCCTGTGTCAGACTGTTCCACCACACGAGCAGCAACGCGACAGTGACATGACGGCAGTATCAGTATAAATACATCGCCTATAGGTAGTGGAGGCGCTCTATTAACACGTAACCCGTCAAAGGGTGAGAGCAAGACTGACCCTACAAGACTTAATCGCTTTATTACAACGAGTGCGTGTTTTCGAATATAGATATTCTCTCGACTTGAGGGTTGGCTAAGCTTTGGATAGTGGGAGAAGAGTTCTATCTAGAATGCTTTTCCTTCCCTTTGGCTGCAAGATGGCTTGGGTCAAAACGTTGGTTCAGGATTGAGGGCCTGAGCTCTATCAGGAAATAAGACATAAACGCGCGACAAGACATCCAGAAAATAGAGTTTAAACACTTGATAATTCAGAAAGGCTGTATTTATCAACTACTATTATTACCCAAGATGCCCAATCCTTTGACGGCCTGTCGTGCCAACACCACTGTGAATCCTGCGCTTATGCCCATCACAAGACTACTCCAGCTCAACCGACTGATCCATTCCCTTTCAGAAGTGGTTTCCCACCGAGGTTGACTTCCTTGAATTCTGCGACGGTGTTGTGAGATGCCGGTCGCGTGCCCTGAAACGTCTACCGGCAGGGGCGACACCCCTCCTCTAGTAGCATGAATACGAGCGCAAGGTTGATGGCGAGGGACATAAGAAGTAGATAGAGTACAAGGCTGGTTTCGCTTATTTCAAGAACATAGCGACGGCGGCGTTCTCGGTACATCACCATTGTGAATGGATTGCGTTCTCCAGCATGGAATGCATCGGCTGTTGGTTCCAGCTCTTGGTCTTCAGAATCAAGGATATTAGCAATGATGCTTTCATCTGTAAGAAGAATGACCGGTGGAGTTTGGTCGATGGGTGAGGCTTTTAGGATTCATAAGCATACTATCATACACCTCTTGATGCAATAGCTTATCGGAGGCAGAATCGCTATCAAAAGTATTATCTGCCCAATCTGGGTCATGCTGACCGATGGCTTCGGATTGGGGTGGCATGCTGTTTTTCTGGTTGAGATTCTCAAATGGAAGTTGTTGAGATAAAGAGGAAGATGAAAAGTCAAGGTCTTGGAACGAATGGTGGGATATATATACTTAACATTGCTTCATTCACTATTATTGATGCCTAGATGAGGCACGACCATCGCGATACTGCATGTTGTGCGACAGCCAAAAGGCAAATGGGCTTCTTTGTTCAATTGAAAGAAACAAGCTGTGACTGAAACAGAGAATAAAGGGCATCAGGGCAAATAGAAGGTTTGGCTTGGGCGACAAACCCAATGAACTTCATTCTTTATACTGCAACAACAGTGAAGTATTCCTGCACTCCAGCTTGACTCTCAAAGGTATCATCCTTGAATTGTAGCCTGTTCAGGTAAAAAAAGCCTCTTTTAAGTTTAAATATCCGCTTGTTTACCACTTATCACGGAAAGTGGCGATTTATCACAGACTAAAAAGAAATTAATAAATCCCGGTTTTGGCCTTTTACGGTTTGGGAATAAGATTTAAGCATCTGAAATCACTGAATTAAGTATTAGAATCTTTTAAATGGCTTGAAGATTGTGCCTTTACTTAATAATTCGTAATATTCTCGCTGTTTTTAGCACGTGAGATAGGTTGGCCTCAGTTATTGCTCATCGCGACCTAAAGGTTAACGAGCCATAAAATATTTTCGCCAATTCTAGAGGTCGGTCAGAGAAAAAGAGAGAAAGGAAAGGAAAAAGAGAACCCATGGCAAGTTAGAACAAAATGATCTCTATAAACATGGCCTTTGAGTCGCGAGTGGATCGACAGGGACCGCGGTGGCAGCCAGGTCAGAGGAAACGACCACTGTGCCATTAGAAGGAAGTCAAGGTTTGTCAGATATACAGATGCAGCAATATTTAAGCATAGTGGCAAGACTTATGCCAATGCAAAGCTATTATGACAGCAGCAATACCAAGGTCGGTTTACAAAGCGAGTATGGAGACATATCGATTAATAGGTGATAAAGGCAATAAGATTGCGTCTTTGCGTGGTTGCACGGAGGGGTACGCTTCTGCTTGGTGTTCTTATCAAGCTGGTAATCGATATGAAGGAGCCCTCGGCAGCCTTGTCATGGTTATTCTTAAGAGATTTAGGCAATAGATACATAGACTCAGCGTCATAAATAATACCGGGGATAGAATTGTGTAGAGGTTGACCATCGAGATGACGATTAAAGATTGTAACGACATTCATCTTCCCTACAAGAGTCACCCGCCACTGAGCAGGCCAACAGCTGTTTTTACAAGTTTATAGTATTGCAGCATCCGTCACGAGATACACGGCCAAGATGCCAAGGCAGACGCCGTCAATGATGAGAATATTATCCCTAAGGCCGGGCCGGTTGACTTGACGATTGCTAACAGCAAGAAATATGTCCCTGTCGACCACTATACCATAAGCCCAAAGAAAAAACAGCGGTCTTAGCCCCTATTGATTCGCGCAAACTTTCCCACTAGGTGCTCGGTGTTGTCCGTCCATATATAACATCACACTCAATGACTCACTGTGCCCTAGCAATGAAAGAAAAGCAAGACTCGGCAATGTCTAAAAGGGTGCTTTTGACGGTCATGGTGTAGAGCTAGACGATTCAAACTATGTCATATGGCCTCGGCAAAACCTACAGACATGCGAACTGTGATGTCCTTACCTGACCAGCACATGGCCACGCCAGATGGCGGAAGGTCTTCGTCAATCTGTACGACAAATTGGAGACATTAACAGAAGGGAAAAAGATGTACCAAGCAAGTTGGGTCTCCTCAACGCCAATGTCCCATCCACACCGTCAATCATTCTACCCGACAGGAAGGTCATGTCTCCGTCTCTGTCATCGACTGTGTCAGAAGCAATAGGACTTTCAATACCTACAGCGAGAAGGGTCTCTTCTATTCTCCCTTCTCTACAGCAGAACAAGAAACTAAGGCTGGAATCGCAAAGCTTTCCGCTGTTGAAACAAACCTTGAAGGTGACGAGAAACAAATGTCTGTTTAGCGGACAGTTGCAAGATGTTTTGCACGACCTCCAGAGCCAGTGGTCAAGACAATCCAGTATCAGTCACCGAGGCTCTGGAAGGAGGTAGGAGAGAAGTACTAATCCCAACAGCCAGAAGCTTTTCTGTTGAGGAGACCGAGACTCTTCAGCACAGTGAGCAATCTCACAATCATTTCAGCCTTTGAAACGGCCATAATTTGTCTATACAAGCAACAAGCAAGACTCATCGGAAGGCTGGGCGTTTAGACTGGGCTATCCTGACTCCCAAGATCCCAATGTAAGTCGACCAGCTACCTTTACCTTTACCTTCACCGATCAATCTCTTGGGCTTGACACCTCACTCGCGCAAAGCATGAATCACACCCTTCATCATCTTCAGTCCCGCCTTGAAAGGTTGACTCATTTGTCGGATAAGACCGGTGCACTCTGTACACTCAACCAACCGAACGAGACCCGCCCTCTTGTCAGTCTTGACTTGGATCTCGACAGCGTTGGAGGAGTGACTCGTTCATATTCCGAGGCTTACCATTTTAAGTCGCCGTGGAAGTGCTCTCTGAGCCATGCGAAGACTCATTTTTCAGTCAAGTTATGCAAATGCATCCGGAAGTTCCTTTCCTAGAACCACTTCCAGGAAAATGTGAGGACTGCTTCTAGATACTGATCGCTCACATTGTGACGGTTGTGGCAAGCATTCCAGGGTAAGTGGTCTAAGCTT
>NJCR01001256.1:335-11978 GCA_002234235.1 Fusarium hostae
AAAAATAAAAATAAAAAATAAATCTTAGGTATTCACATCCTCACTGTTATGCACCATTTAACCTTTGCTACTCTTAGAATGCAAGGCTTGTTCCTTGCTATTCCCAGATCTCTTTCATACCTGTACTCTTGTTTGCTAGTGGGTTGTTACCCATTTCTCTCGCAATTTGGGCTTCAACCCGTTTATCTTCTACACTGCACCAGTCCAGATATGTCATCATTTTTTTCTTCGTCCACTCTCGAGACCCTGTTGCAGTCACACAACGCTTTGACATCTGCTTAAAGTCTTGGCATCATTCATAGCTCTTTTTGTCATATCTTTGCGGAAGCCCTTTTGCCTTCCAATACTGCTGACTGGTTTTGGTACTGCCGCGGGACTGTGCGGCGAACTCGTTCGGCAGATGAGCTCGGTGGCTGTTTGTTTCGATCACACGCGTACACCACCTTGACCCGTCCATTCGGGGGGTTTTTGTAGACTTGCCAGTAGTAAAAGCATATCCCCGAGACTTCGCCCAGGAATTGACTGCTGTAAGGAGAGCTTCACGTGATTTACATATGCCTTCTGGGGGGAGTACATCCACAAATGTTTGGGCCATTTTCTAGATCGCAAATTGGTGACCTGATTGCTGCTTCAGAACGCGTCTCGCATGCACAAATGGGAGTAGGCATTCCGTGGCGATTAGTTAGTGGGCGCGCCCAGGCGCCCTAGGATAGAAAAAAAGGCGCTTATTTAATCTTGAGCTGCCCATCCGTGCATTTCATAGCTGCATGACACAGCATCTTGCCGCGACGCTAAAATAGAGAAATTCAAGCTGAGATACAGAATGCAATGTACTATGGGGCAAGTCAGTATGCCGCTAACCCGATGTAGCACACTTGCAGTCATAACAGGGAATGGGTAAAACCTAATTTTTTGGTCCCGTGCCTACCATTTGCCCCTTCCTCTCCAGCACCTACTTTGGGCTTATTTTAATCAAAATGAAAAAATCAATCAGGCAACGGCATGCTTTTTAGTTAGCGCTGTCAATCGCCTCAAGGATCATCCCCGCTACTTACACGAAGTCACCCTTTAGCTCGGCCATTCCCCGCCACGATTTTAACACGGCTGACAGTATATTAATATGAGAGAAAAAAAGGAAAAATAAATAAAGAGGGTAGATCACCGCCTCCCCGAAGCTCTATGCCTCCCGGCCTGTGTCACACTTGGCGTTATGTCCTCATACCCCACCACTCTTCTAAACTCGAGCGACCCAGAGCGTAAATGAGAGTATGCACACCAGCCAGTCCAATAGTCAATAGCTAGGAGGTTCCGGTTGGCGGAGTTTTTGCCACCGTCCCACTTGTTCCTTGCATGATGGGAGTTTAGCTTTGTGTTAAAGGGAAAAATCGATCAGAAACAGTTGGAATGTCCTTATGCAAGGAAGTTCACAGCCGTCTGCACGAAATGATCAAATTCATGGCCCTCGATTTTCCCGACAGTTAGCACCATGGGCCTTAGCCAAATTGGGAATGCATAATGCATGCAAGTCTTACGACCGTGCTAGCGCTTGACAACTCGCTTCGGGGACACGGGGCTGGAACTAACGTATCTCACCACCACCCCGCCCACCCCCCACACCGGCCGATTGGTGATAGTCTCAACACCAACAGATAGCATCTATGACGCGGATATCTCACGGTTGCAATTCTTATTCAATTAATTCCAAATTTTTAAAATGACTTTAAATATACCTGATCGTGAAATGAGAATTTTTCGGGCCATTTCTGACGCCCGTGAGACGAGTATTCGCGCTGCATCAAAGCTGGAGACCGTTCCTCGCTCGACATTGAGGGATCGGATCAACGGTGCTCAACCGACACAAATAGCACATGAAAAGTTCCTCTCTCTGACTCCTGTACAGGAAAAGGAACTCGTTGACCTTATTATACTGCGTGAGAAGGCGTTCCAGCCTCTTCTGAAGTCAGAGATACATTTATATGCGCAGCATCTTGCTGAACTCAACGGTCTTGGACCGCACCTCGGCAAGAACTGGGTCGATCGTTTCTTCAGGCGTCATACGAGTGTTATTTTGAAGCCATCACGACTTGTTTCTACTGCACGAAGGAAGACAGTTACAGAGGAGGGACTCAGGGAGTATTATCGTGGTCTTCTGGCCATTTGCAAAGAGTTATCCATAGGCTCAGACAGCATGTATAATCTCGACGAAATTGGAGTCCAAGAAGGGGAGTCTTTGGCCGGGGTTGTTGCCGGAACGGTCCTGACGACTTCGTCAAAGAAGATACAGTCTGACGCCTCGGCTTGGATCTCAATCCTCGAGACTATATCTGCTACAGGTCAGCGACTAACCCCGTGTATTATATATACAGGAAAAACGTCACAGGGCCAGAATTTTGGCGATTTTATTCCTGATTGGAAATACACATGCAGTGAGAAGGGCTGGAGCAATACGGAGATTCTGTTACGGTGGTTTTATGATGTTTTTCTCCCTGAGACGACGCCAAAAGACCCGTCACAATGGAGACTTCTCGTCCTGCACCAACATAAGACTCATATCTCTGTGGAATTCATGAAGAAGGCATATATGAACAAGGTCTGGCTGAGTTGGCTGCCTTCGCATTCTTCTCATATCACTCAACCTCTTGATGTGGGCATTTTCGCAGCTCTGAAGAGGTATTATCGAGCTGAGACGGCCGGGATGCATACGTACGAGGCGATATCCTCTCGGCAGAAACAGATCTTCGCAACTGCATATAAAATAGCTTCCAATAAAGCGTTCAGTCAGGACAATATCCGGAATGCATTAAAGCATCTGGAATTTATCCTGTCGACGTTAAGAAGGCAGTGTTGAAGTTAAAGCCCAAAGAGCGTCGATCCGTGATTTCAAACCCCCTTACAACACCACCAATCCAAGCTCTACAGGGCGATGACATCTTCGCGACGCCTTCATCCAGTCATGATATTGAAAAACTGCTTTTAAAGGTGAATTGGGCGTCAGAAAACGTGCAAAGGGACATCAGATTAATCCTCAGGAAGGCAGGCAAGTCCCTCGATCAAAAGATAGCCGAAAACTGCACCAAAGACAAGGCAATCGCGATCATAAGAGCTCGAGAAGCTGCTCAGAGGCCATCCGGCCGCTCGCAGGTCAATTTTGACCCTGATCAGGCTTTTCCTGATATACCACAATTGATCTCAGCCCGTGATCAAGCTGAAAGAAATACCTGGAAGTTAAATAATAAACCAGCTGCAGAAATACGTCCAAAAAAGCGGAAAAAACAGAGACTACTGAGTAGGTATTTTTTAAACGGTATCCAAAAAAGAATTAAATTCAAAGCTATATTCGTTGAGAAATAAATTAAATCCGTAATTTAATGCAATTGAAATGAAGCCATCGCGAAGTGGCGGTGTGGTGGTGAGATACGTTTAATACCGAGATGCTGCTACCAAGTACTACTAACGCTATTCCAGCGAATTTTCGTTGCGGCGGGCCGAGCCGAATCAAATAGTCGAGCACGATCCCAGCGAACAAGGCCTGTTCCTCGTAGCCAGAGATATTGCAGATAATATCCTGAATGGGGATAACGATCTCCTGCTTCACGGCCTGCCAGTACCCCGAGTTATCAACTGTGGCGCAACGCATGGACGGATGGTTGCCCAGCGTCGTATCGCTGGCATGAGCTTCCCAGGCAACCGCGTTGTTCAGGTTCGATTACCGCGTTCCATCTTTTCTCCGAAGCTTTCGTGTGTAACTACAAAAGCGTTATGAACATTTCCCCCACGAAACCTTGACTCCTTCTCACGCCATGAAACAGTAGAACTTCCCGCGAACTGCATGCTAGGAGAGATCTTGCAGATTCATTGCGTACCAGTCGCAATGGATCGCGGAGCTCCTAGAATCAAATTACAGCCGACTATGAGTTGAACCCCGTGCCCCAGCATATTTTCTTTATTACTGTCGTACGCGCCCGTGGCAACCTCATCATCATAGTTTAGTGCTCCATACCAAAATCAATTCTATATAGAATTCATTTCTTTTATGTCGAACAACCCAGGGTAGAATTGATTTTTATAGGGCAGTAGAACTTAATTACTAGACCTACCTAACAGAGAGTAGGCTTAAATTATATAGGGGGTAGACTTCATTTAGACCAGTATCAATTAAATTAATGATAAGTCGCGTAGCTGGTGAGAGGGCGCGAGTACGCATAATTTACAGCATATATCTACTAGTAATAATCTTCTTAAATGGCTTTTTAGAGATCCTCCCCCTTTAACCAAAACCGAGATATAGGGCGCACATACTTAGTCGCAGTATAACAAGTTCCTTGCTATTAAAGATTCTCAATAGTCTAACCCAATCTACCTGTTTATTGTACTTCTAGAATATCAACTTCTGGTGTGCGGGTTATGCGGATTTGCAACCCTACCTAACGAGGTTAACACACACCTTAAGACAAAACACAACGATATTGCTCTAGAGTGCTAGTGCAGGTTAGTACAGCAGGTCAAAGCAATCCTAAATCTTCTCCAAGACTAAGCTAAGCTTCAACTACTATACATACCGATTAAACCGATTTCTTACCTTATTGCACTGAGATTAGACGGACTGAAGCGCTAGAAATGTAGCTATATATTCCGCTAAGCCTAAAAGATATGGCGCTATTATACGGAAGAACACCTCTAGAAAAACCTAAGAAGCAGAGGAAGGCCAGTAGCAGGACTGGAGTCATCTGTTAAGTTACTATAGATTGAGGGTATCGCCTATTAACAGTTCTTCTCTTCTTAAGAAGGTAGCAGATAGTTTAAGGTCCTTTAAGATACTGGAAAATTGAAGAAAGGAAAAAGACTTATAAAATTATCTCGGCCTGATTTAGGTAAAGACATCTTAAGCCTTAACTGCAAAGCGCATACCTATCTAAGCGATATATTAGAGCGAGAGGAGAATTATCTTAACCGGATGAATTAGCTACGCATAAGTGCCAAGGACTTAGGCAGCAATGCTCTTATATCTACCAGCCTATAGCTAGAGAGAACTTAATAGCAGGTTATCTTTAGAACACTTAACGTAACATTCTAGAAGTAATAATGCGGTTACTAGATCGATATTTACTAATATTAGACTATATTATCCCTTTGGGCGGTACAGCCCTTCAGCGGGGTCACGTACTAACCTTGTGACTAAGCAAAGTGGGGCGAGTGACCTCCTGAAGCGCTGTACCGCTCAAAGGGATACAGGTTAATATTTTATCTCCCCATTGCTCGTCCGCCAGCACATGCAAGCAACTTAGAACATCTCCCATCCTTAGAACATTCCCTCTCCTCATAGTGTTCCACTCTGAGGCTGTACTGTGTCCCGAACAGGTGACCGACCCAGTCTTCGCCATGGTTGATGAAGAGAGACGACCTGTTATGTATGTAGCCAGCCTGCCGCAGCTCTTCTTCCTGGTTACCATCTACAACCCCTCTTTCGCCACCACCCCTCTTTCGCCAGGCAAAATAAAAAAAGCTCCACCAAAACTCATCAACTTCACTTACACGAGAGTCAGCCTCAATATATAGCTAACTGAGAGAAACCGCCTCTTTTGATTATAAAAATGATTGGGTATAATGATTCTGACCTTGTAAGGCTGTGTGGGGTACGAGATTCATACATGCTGTGCCATAGAAATGTTGAAAGTTAGATGACCAAATTCCTCACCGCTCTTTCCCGTGTTTTCTAGCCTATGTCTATAATAACAAGAAAATGGCTCGGTCAAGTCTTCGATGGAAATACACAGAGGACGACATAGCAGAGGCCATATTGGATGTTACTGACAATGGCTTTTCACCCCCTCAAGCCGCCCAGAGACGGGGAGTGCCCCGAAGGACTCTAATCGACAGACTTCTCGGTCATAGAAGTCAGAGAGGAAATCATACCCCACCAACCAACCAGGCGGTCGCGGCGGATAGGGAAAAAAAACCAGAGTACAATAGATAAACCTACTTATGACTCATTAAATGAATGGTTTTACGCATTTCTGTCAATTTGGTCAAATTCTGTGTAAGTGAAGTTGGTGAGTTTTGGTGGAGCTTTTTTTATTTTGCCTGGCGAAAGAGGGGTTGTGGATGGTATCGCATCCAACCTCATCCAGAACACTTGCAATGTCCACTCGCACCAACAGAGAGCCTCGCAAGCACTTTCCTACTCGTAGCTAGCCCTGGCGTGTTGCGTGGTAGCCACTATCGATTCATATAGGGCAGGCCAGCTCGAGTAGCTCCCAGGCAAAAATGTTGAGATGTCAATAAACACGCTGGTCCCGCTTGAGATGCACATTCATGCAAGTCAAAGCATAGTCACTGGATTTCGCCTATTAATAGGTTCTGTGTACTATTAATTCCGCCGTGATTAGAAATATATCTCCAAGTTGTCGTCTTATAGTCTGAGAACGCCATTTGTGTTCAGACAGCAGTCTAAGGGTCTAGGTCCCAGACCAAAATCCACACTCGGCAGACATACGATTGACCCCCCCAGACCTTCACATAGAGGCTCAACGTCCATGGCCCCATCGTTCAACTTTGCGTACGTAGGCTGAATAACGAGCTCAAAAGAATCAATTCTAATCAGACGCCAGGCTAGCTCGAGAAGAGCGCGAAGCTAACACGGATGGGACAGGGCTCCAAGCTGTGGAGCCGGGCAGCAGATTCACTTGCGCGTAACTCGAAAGGCTTCGCTTGCTCGCACTTACCCGTGACGCATAACACGCCGTAAGTCAATATAAAGAAGTACCATAACACGGATATAGTCTTTTAATATTTAATATTACAAATTAAGCCGCGCTTACGGGAGTCTAATAAAGTAACGCTGTTAAAGCAACAACAGTAAGATCGGACCTCTAATTACCCGACAAGTCTTAATACTATTCCGACCATATAAGAGAGTTTATATCTAACGGCATTTTTATTACTCCGCATATTACTCTCCCCGCATATACGGGAAGACGATCTGCATTAAGAATCGATTCAATGTGCCCTTCCCCGCGTTATGCATCGCAGCGTCGTATTAAATTCTTCAACAGGACTAGCAGTATATAGTGAGCCTTTTCCTGAGAACCTTAATACGACGGTTAGTTATAACGGTGTAAGGCCTCTATTGAAATGGAACATTTTTTATTAAGAGGGGCAAAAAAGAGTAATCGATAGAGATTGTACATAGCTTTATACTTTGAAAGTAAATCTCAACTGGAATCATACCGCCTGGCATTAGCCTGTTTAATTTGAGCCGCCCCTATTCTGAAGGACCCATGGGTGTGACACTCTCCTTAGGTATTTGGCCGAGAGTTACACCGACAGTGGTGGCATGTGAGCACTCGGACTCTGATGATCCGACTGGCTAATGTGCAATATATTTGTTTGTCCGTTGTCTTATATTTTAGGTATAAATACGCCTAAGCAGAAATTATTTTTCAATGCTTCCATCGTCAGCTCTAGGAGTTTTCTATACTATATAACATTAACACATCTTCACCTGCCAATATGCATCTATTTAAGCTTCTCCCTCTCTTTCTGGGCCTCTCGCTTGCCCTTCCGGCTGCTGAAGCCGATCCCAATTCACTCGAGGCTCGAGCATGCACATACAGTACAATCTCTTTACCCTCTCTCCTCAAAGTTGTAGACCAATTTACTCACCATTTTGCAGGTAGTTGCGTCTCGAAGTGCTGTAAGGACGCTGGGTGTAATGGGTTTTTGAATTGTGGTAGATCTAGGGTGAGTACCAGAGATACATGCTTGAAATTAGCAGTTGGGTTTGAATATTTGCTAAGTGTCGTCAGTGCTCGGGTGGTAAATGTACATGCCACTGCCAATATAACTGAATTCATTCACAGTGGGCAAGAGCCACGGTCGACGTAAGTTTCCTAGTATTATGCACAATGTACTAGGAATTAAACAATGACTAACTACTATTCCAAGAAGCGCAATACAAGAATAATTTGAGACTACATGCGAGGCTATTATTCGAATGTCTAGTTGTTAAGACCCTGTGTTTATTAGCCTCATCGGCAGTCATTACAATCTAAGAAATACCATATAACTTAGGAAGCACGCATGAGCAACAGTGAACTCAGCGCGCTCATTCTTATAACTTTGCCTGCCACCCATTAACCAAGAAGTTCATCACATATTGCCAACATAGCATCCTTAGTATGCAATGCGACATACCACCCGCGCCTATTCCATAATATCTTTTCTTTAGAGCAATTCCTTTGTTTGCATTTATCCCTATAACAGCAGCCCAGAAGTACCTCAAGATCGTGTGTTACAGTCTTTCTGTAACCTTTCCATGACTGCATCGCCAACTCCAACACTAACAATGCCCCCGAGAGTCAAGCTACTGTGCACTTGGTTACCTGTCCCAACTTTAAAAGTCTCACCTGGACTCGTGTATTGTCAAAGGGGGCCTGCCGAAATCTAGTACACAATTGCGACTTAGGTTTTCAGCACCACAACCTCAATTTCCAGTCTGCCATGGGTTTATTGAATATAAGTTTGTATCACTAATATGTCGATACGTTCATTTCGGCCATTATGTCTATGTTGCTGTTGCAGTTCGTGGTCGAAAGTAGAAGCCTCGATGGCCCTCATTGGCGGAGCACTGTGAGCGCTACACTTCCGTTTCTGGACTAGTAGTATCCCGTTATCGGATCCGTGAGAAAGATGAAGGAACGATTAATGATAATTTGGAGAAGAAATTGAGCCTAAAATGGTTAGAATCATTGATAAACTTTAAAGGGGTAGGTAGAGCACACTTACTTAAGTGTCTATGTCATTGTTACGTTGTGTATTTTATATAATGGGGCGTGTGATTGTTATCGCAGTGATACTCTAGTTGGACCCTAGTATAAAGATGTATATAGGACTTAGAGTGGGGAAACAATTTAACCAAGAATATACACATATTTAATAAGATACATTAGAGAATTAGGGCTCGTAATAGATACTGTCACGATATGTATTTGGGTAGCAGGGCGTATACATGGCGTGTAACTGCTTTAGGTATACTCGTGGATCCGGGTTAAAAGGGGCCCCACTTAGAGAGTAGGCGGTAAAATTCTAAGATAAGGGCAAAAATCTGGGACAGCTAGATACCCCACTTAGTCTACATCTCTATGGATTCATTCACTTTCGATGAAAGTGGACGTTTCACAATGTCATTGGCTAATAATCCTTGTATCAACCCCGCATTCCACTTTCACCTGAAAGAGGGTTCTCAATATGTCACCGAGACGTATATCATGTTTTAGACTTGGCGCACCACCGCCGATACCGACCATGAGCCCGATGCGGATATTCGGGAAGCTATGAAGCATGTCTCTTGCTACGGTCGCGGCAACGGCCGTACCGTACTCCCTGTCGGGCAAGACAACAATCACAATATTATGACTTCCGACCCTGCCAAGGCATAATTGTTGTTATCGTTCTGGGCCACTTCTCGAGGGCCCTGGTGTTCTTCCTCGAGGAAAGCTTGGGCAGCAACAAGCTCGGTGGTGAGGGCGCAGATTCAGCCAACTGTGTAGTCCTGGGGGTTTGCTATAATTTGCGATAATGCCGGGAGAAAGCAAGGTCTGAATTTAGGTAAATTGGTCGACCATACGATAAGTAATAACTCTGAAACTGGATGACGTAGGATGCTAAAATGTCAAAAATGAACCAGCGACAAAGTGGCAGAAACTTTCTATACGCAGAACAGGCTCTTGCCAGGCTGCATGATTGAGAGGGTGGCGTAAATTAGGCGCCTCTCTTTGTAGTGCTGCCGCAAGCTGAGCACCTCCTATGCGTGACTGGCGAAAGGAGGGCTCAGGCCCAACCTGCAGGGGCTCCCGCACAAAAGTAGCCCACTCAATGTTGCTTGCTGCAGTCAGGCTACCAACTGGCATGCCCTAATCGTTGGTTTAGAGCAGCGTGGGAGCCTTTGTGACATGCGTTCAGACGCTCCGGTAACGTGTTGAGTAACAATTGTAGTCGTGAGGGAAATTAATACATGGAAATAGGCCGGAGATGGACGCATACGTGAGAATGAACAGGGGTAAGGCTACAATTTGGGGTAAATGACAATTAAGAATAGAAGAGTAGGGCATAATGGGTAGAGAGGATAGCAGCCATTCTTATGGCATCTACTGACTCAAGGGCAAGGATCACGACCATCGTGAATAACTTCACGGTTGCCATGAACTCTAAATCACAGGCAGCATCCTGCTGCCTAGACGATCGGCAGACTGAACATGAGTATAAGAGACCGACTCTCGTCGCTCCTTTAGATAGAAAATCAAGTGCTGATTTGATCTTGGCTGTCCATCCGTGCATGCGATACAGGCCCTAATAGACAAGATCGATCAATGACAACATTGGCCAAATCGACGTCCGCCTTGCATTTCGCAACACAGTGGTGAACCGAACCAGGCGAACCAAACCTAATTATCAGGGGCTCGGAAAAGGGATTGACACCCATACCTTGAGGTACAGGACTATTCTTGTTATTGCGTGATTAAAAGCTCTTGACACGTTAATGTGAGCCAAAGGGTATCCCGAAACTAGATCCCGAGGACAACGGCAATGTATTTAAACACACTTGGGCATATATCGCTAGGTGTTCGGGATTATGAAGCCTCCAAAGCCTTCTACGATGTTGTGTTGGCACCCCTCGGGCTAAAGCTCGTTTACCAAAGCACGGCCACTGCACCACGCACACTTGGGTATGGGCCAGATCCGGACGACGAGCTGATCAACCTGTTCGAATATAAAGATTCCGCGACGGCGCCGGGACCAGGATGTCACATCGCCTTTAACGCGCCGACCCGACAGGCTGTGCGGGATTTCTACGAAGCAGCGGTGCGATGCGGCGGGAAGAGCAACGGCGAGCCGGGGTTGAGGATTCACTATGGCCCGACATACTTTGCAGCCTTTGTTATCGACCCGGATGGATGGAGATTAGAAGCTGTTTGCAAGTCGGACGAGTCGGAACATTCTTAAGCATCTATATACCGGTTTGTCTAATAGGGTGCTTGCTTAAGATTAGCTATAGGCTTTTGAAAAGGCAATTGATAAGGGCGCATCGTCCTTAGGGACTCTCCAGCTTTGCAGCCTCTGATTCGTCAGTCACTTTTTTCTTAGTGCAGGCAGGATTCTGCCGACGCTCCCGAAGTACCCGACTTTAGCTCTCTTTAATCTGTTGGAAAATCCAGGAATCCCCCTTAGCTTCAGGATTCAGACTGTTAGTCTGAAAGTGCTAGATTTAACGTTCAAAGTCCTAGATGAAATCGACTAGAGATATAAACCCGAGAAGAACTCTCATCTCAACAATGAACAATCAAGTTTCATAAAATATATTTTCACCCAGCACTACTGCGCAATATAAACAACAGAGGCTAGATCCGAGGTTTCTGTATAAAGCTTGTAGTATTTTTTCTATGTTAATGTCTAATCAGCTCTCCCTTTGATTCTAGCTGTTCCGCTTTTATACCACTCAAGATTTTCTGAATCGTAAAACGGCATCTCCCGTTTTGGTAACGTACTTGATAAGCGAGTGTCACAGACAAGCGAATGCCACACCTCAATACACCTTTGGCCCTCTTTACCCTGTAAAGTCAACCACAACGTCCGAAATCGGCCCAA
>NJCR01001258.1:0-24182 GCA_002234235.1 Fusarium hostae
ATCTCACCCGAGAAAGGCCAGTCGGGTCCAAACATCCAGAAGGCAGGCCATACCCCGGGGATACTTCCAGGCATATGGGTAATGTCAACAATGAAAAGACCGTGTGTAAAGGACTTTTGAGAGTGTATGCGGACAGATTTGCGACCGTTCGGGGGGTTTTCAGTTTTGTAGTCGACGCCCAGATAGATACCATTGCCGGAAACCCTAGCGAGGCCTTGGGACTTCGCAGTGGTCGAGTCGACGTATTCAACGAACCCGTGCGTAGGATCATCCTCGTCGAAGAAGTCAAAAGAACTGAAGAAGTTGGAGGAGTCTATCCTATTGCTAAGGGTATATTGGGCACTGGCATTGATACCTCGGATCATAGCCGTGGAAGCAAAAGCGAGACAGATAATACGCATCCTGTCAATGGTCATCCAAATAGTAAAGAATAGAAAGATGATGTGCGTCAAGTCTCGTGGGCTTCTGGAGGTACAAATGTCGCCCATAGGGTCAGATGTAGATGCCAGTCAAATTTGGACGTACGTGCAGAACATGATATCAGGCACAAGAAGTATGAATCATTCAAAAGTTTCTCATTATTCTAAGAAGTTTTCAAGAGCAGTATGTATATTGCGAGTCATTCTTTGCGAATGTTTGGATGTATGACCCACGAGGTAAGCTCAGACGCTGTGACAAACCGGGAGGTTGACTATCAACGAGAAAATTGTCTTGTGTGTTTGAATGTTTCTGAGACCTCGGCAAGTTGGATAAAAATGATGCGGGAGGCTTTCAATTTGGTTATGGCACGACACGGTAAGTTATGCTTCTTTCAACATCGCTTGTATTCCTGGTTTTGTTTCTATTATAAGCTATCCCAAACCAGAAGAGCCCCAGATGTAAGAGTCTGGAGTATGCCTACTGTTATAAAAACTACAATCATAGCCAAAGTGGGAAAACTCAGAGCTCTCAGGATCAGAATGGACTTAATATTAGTCTGTTTATTTGTGTTTCTGGCTGACTTGTGTTTTTGGATTCCATTGTCAAGGCTTCCAGCCTTGCGTCAGAAGCTTACTGATAGGATAGCAGGACCGAAAAGGAAGGAAAAGAAGTCGGATATCGTGGATGACCATGATCTAACTGGATTCGCGCCACCCCATAAGACAAGGGCTATTATATCGATTGTGGTCGCAGCAGAAAACATTCTCTTGCTTCTGTATGCCTTCATGAATGAGAAATCAATCCGTGGAGTGAGCATTGGCTCTGGAAAATTGGCGTTAGCAAACCTACTTCCTCTGTTCTTATTTGGCTCCCACGAAATCATTCTCGTCAAGTTATTACGGCACAGCCAGCAGCAAGTCCTCTGGGCGCATAGACTCTTCGCATGGATTGCTTGGTACGAAATGGAAGTCCACGTCGCAACTTCACTGTTCCTCGTCTCGGGCATGAGTAAGTCTCACTAAATTTCGTGAAAACTTGATTGCTAAGCATAATCATCTAGCTTCGTGGAATAGCTTGATAGGCTGTATTATGGGTTTCCTGGTAAGCCGTGCGGACGTATCCAATTTTATGTAAGGTTATTAAATGCCTCTCGCAGACTTCTTTAGCCTTGGTTGGCAGCCTGGTGCGGTCGTTTAACATGACAGAAAGGGTTCATCGAACCTTTCATGGCGTTATTGCAATCATCGGCATACTAGGCGGCACGATCCATCTCTTGCAGTCTATCTCGTGTTTGTTGCTTGTGTTGGCCACTGTATGTTTTGGGGTCACCGGAATTCACAGCCTCTGGCGCCCATACAGTATGCCAAACGCCATACTTGCCGTCGGCATTGATGACTCGCTTGACATGAAAGAAGCGGTAGAATTGAAGTTTCGGGTACCTGATAGTAAGCATGACTTTTACATCGAAACCTCCGGGACCTTTTACAGGGCAGCTTATGTCGCAGCGAGAGATAGTGGGGGGTGTGAAGCTACGGTGCTGCTCCCACTTTCCACCCTGAAAAGTAGGAAAAACCATGGTTCACTTCAATACCACGGACCTTTCCGCGCACCTTTATCTCCCTACATATATCTGAGCGCGAAACTCGACATCATCACAACAGGTAGTGGTATTATCGAGGGGTTTTCTTGCTTTAGATGGCGGCAACGGGTTGCAGAATCTGAGAACAAAACACCGGTCTCTACCAGACTAGTTTGGCTTACCACGAAGTCGTGTCCACCATATCTTTCCTATTACATGAATGATATGTCTTGGGAGAAGGAAGATGCTACAATCTTGGTTATCGTTTTGGGTAGCGAGGTGATGGGCTCGAAACACGTCAACTCTTGTTCAGATTCAATTCTAAATGAATCAATCGTTCTTGACAAGCAAGATGACGATGAAAAAAGTCGTAACGAAAAGAATGCCCACGAAAGGAATGATATTAACAACAATGCATCATTACATTCATTTCAAGCTAAAATGACTATAAAATACGAAATCAACATAGATATGAAACATGCTATCAAGAAATATGTCAAAGAGCCTTCGAGACGAAGATATGGTCAGTTTGTTATTCGCATTGCTACTTCAATACTTTCACTTATTACCATGTTGATGGCTGTTTTGTTATACTAACCTTTCCTAGTGATCGGTGAAAGTCTCAGGGCCCTGCTTCAGGACTAGATTCCTGGATTCAAACTTTAGAAGGACCCGGGTATACTTACTTGGGAGGCTACAACGGAGACTGGTGTCCCTGGCAGATATAGCAGCGCTGCTGGGTAGTCATTGCTCGCTAAAATCATGAATCATTCGACAATACGCTAACGGGTCAGATTGCCGCCAGTCTCGGAACCAAAGGTTTCTTAACCAAATTGCACTGACAGTCAAGGACAGAAGTGGGGGACCATCACTGCGTACGCCAATGACAGCCAAGAGACTACATATAGAGGCCATCAGACAAATGGAACCATTATAAGCGTCGTCCCGTCCCTTGTCGTTCTGTTGAATACAGCTGGTCTCGAATATACTAGAAATGAATGGTTTTGGCGCCTTATGCAGCCTCCACATTTCTAAGCTATGATGCCGACTGGTTGGCGCCCTATTATCAACGCAAATGTAGATTGTGTGAGTAAGACAAAAGCCTTCCGTAGCTATTAACGGATGTGTAAAGATATGGTTTTCATTTATTCCCCCCTCCTCCATAAGCTCGATCGATATTCAGGTAATTAAATGAAGGTCGTGGCATGTTTCATGTAATAGAATTAATTCAGGGTAATAACAGCCATTCATTGCCTGGATCAAAACATCCTAGAGCGGAGCCAAATATTGTTAGTTTACGTCCTTTATTTCACGTCCATACATAGAGATTAATACTTATCGGCGATGGCACCCGTATCTACCCCATCTGATATTAAGTACATGCTGTCATTTCAGACCACCAACACCAGCAGTAATATGAAGGCAACATAGAGTTTACGAATTACCTCAAGTCAATCTGAGGTTCTAGATAAATTATGTTTGTAATCTCTTCGAGTCTTGTGTAACCTTGAAAGATCGCATTTGCATACCTATAGCTTCCCAGCTCTACAAAGATTGTTTTCTTTTCTTTTCACATTTTCTATCCACGCTTACACAGGAAAAGACACATACCGCTGGTTCCCCTGGCTACACTATATATGTAGCCATTAGTGAAATACTACAGATTCAACTCATTTTCGAGCCTTCTTTAAGATATTGGACGACTCTGACTTCCAAAACAAATCCAGAGCCTCTAGATTCTCATAATAGTTGTTTTCAAGTTTCTCTTGCTCCTTTGTTGATGATGTCTCTTCCAGAACTTTTGCAGTACGAGCTATGGCTTCAAGATGGAGTGCGTTGCCTGTTACAAGGTCTCTAGCTTTCAAGGTACGATCTTTGTGAAATGGGCTTCTTGGCAAATAGAGTTCGCATAAATCTCGCGAACCTGGAAACTTCCTTGGTCTTCTTTGTGACATGGTCACCTATAATTGCGGCCGGTCTGAGATGCGATAACTGAGTGTCTTACCATCGGATATCTCCAGTATTTAATATTGCACATATTGGCTATATTACTACTTAGTCTCGTTCATGGTGCTATTTTAATTCAGTGAATTATGTAAATCAAAGCTTAAGCCTAGTATATATTCTATGAATACCTAGCTTTCTCCTATGAATATCTTATACGAAATGCCGATATCTTACGTTGTTTAAATTACATTTGAAACGAATTATTAAAAGGTTATAATAGGTATACGAATATAATTACATAGGTTAATTATTACCTTATGCTTAACGGTGTCTTACTGTCATACTGGTTTATAAATATAAATACGTTTAAATGGAGTCATGCCTTGCTATATATATGCACCAAAAGTTGTAGGGTCATTCCCTCAGTAAACACAGCCAAGGCTTCAATATTGGCCGATCAAGAGAAAAAGCATACAGTATACAGTATAAACTATAGAAACTTACCCCCAAATCGGAATCCGAAGATCAGTATTCAGTAAAGACTAAGTTTATGGAATCGAAGAGGCTTAGAATATCTTTATTGTTGCGTAGCTGAAACTTCTTATGTGGCTTCAAATCACCAAGGGCTACGTCTTACGGAGTATGGTAATTAACCTTGTTCTACAAATGAGTGGTTATGTTAGATATGACAACAGATAAAATACTTGATGCCCTATGGGTGGCAGTGTAATGTATGACTCACACTACCGAGGCTACTATTACTCGGTTCAATCCCTTGCCAAAGCTCGAAATCGCTTAGAAAAGGATCCACAAAACCTGTTGACACTTGGCACCTCGTAATAAGTACGCACAGTATATCTGAAGTTCACAATCCGCTAATTTGTCGACCCGTAAGGACTGAAAGCCATTACCTTCCTTGAAGTAAGTGAAACTAAAGTCAACCGCAGCATAAGCTTAGCTCCTTTCTTAGTATAGGTCTATTTCATGCTTCTCACGCTATTTACAATCAATGACTCATGACTACCCATATTTCTTGCTATAGAACCCTATCCCGGCAGCGGTGGGTCTTAGCCAGGCAAAGGATAGTGAGGTAAGGAGCGTTGGGATGGTAAGTTGACCAAGTGTAGCTGATGAAGAGACCCAAAAAGTTTATCTTACCCTCTTCCTTATTGGCAAACGTAGGTGTGGCCGTGGTATCAAGGTGATTGCTCGAGGTAGATGTCATTTAATATCCCTGCTTACCACGAAATCACTAGTATGTAGTGGACAATTCCTCGGCCTTACGAGGATGGCCTGGCGTGGATTCAAAGAATGACTTACTATCACCAAGTGTTATCTGCAAGAACGAACAGCAACGTTGTTCTGCTTCTTGTTAAGCTCGCTGAGTGCACATCAGCTTTACGCTCATTACTGGCCACTTGCCGTGCTAAACCTTGTTCTTACAATTGTCGTTGACACGAGAGATATCAATCATGTTCATTTGATTAGCTATTTTATGAGAAAAAAGCACGTCTCAATGGGCCCTCAATTCCTTTTGTAGCTTGCAGCCGATTGGTACCAGCTGAGTTTCCGACCGTTTATCGATGGTTGTTGTTCACCTTCTAGATAAGTATAAAGCAACTAGACATATAATATTATATGAACTAAAATAATATAATTTAACGATAAACATCAATATACTATAGTTACAGTATGGTGTATAGACATTGTCCTCTTTGCAACAACATTTTCTTTCTTACTTAGATTAAAGTACCAGCTTTGGACCACCGAATTGCCGTATAAGCCATTTTCGGCTGCAAAAGACATGTACCTCAAAAGCAGAGCGAAGCAACAGCGCGAGTCCTAGAGTGGTCACGCTACAAACGGTCCAAGCTTGCTTTATGATGACCTCTCCTAAGCGGCTTTCTACCGCAATGCAGGCTTATAAAGCTCAATAAAATACAATATGCATACTATGTGGGGCCCTTCACACTTGGGAAGTCTGTTATGCAGGAGGAAAATACGCATGCTCGAACCGGTATAATAAGCAAAGTAGATAGTATACTACGCTACTATGTATAGCCTACCCTATAGTTTTTACTTTTTTTTTTTTTAAATAGCCAAGAATTTACAAGAAAGGACTTTTAATCATACTATAGCAAATTATAGTTAACTATATTTCCTACAGGCTCTTCTACTATTTAATCTATTACGATATCTAACATGTTCCCGTTTGGTTCACCGTAACGGCTGCATCTAACCATCCCCAAAAGATTAACTAATATTTGTTATTGTAGCAATTACAGTGGTGCATACAGCTGTTTATAGGAGCTTACGGTGAATCAAGCCTCAGCATATATCTGTGGTTGGAAATTATGTTTGCTATTGGATATCTATGCTGCGGATACATAGCCTTCATCCTGTACCGATGTTTCGTCCTGTCCCGGGGTTTCATCCTGTACCAGTGTGCCAACAACCTGCATAGAGTTAGTGACTGGCAACAGATGCCGAAAGTGCACTTTACCTTTCGAATGTCTCTGATAAGATTATTTCGAGCTTTGTATTTTTCATTCCACTTGTTGACGAGGGCAAGCGCATCAGCGTCGTCCTTGACTGTATCTGCGATCCTTGTAGTGTCAAGGTCGAATGATCTTGCCTCCTCGTCGTCCTCGATATTGCTCCCTATTGCTTCATCCAGCAACGATGAAAAACGATAAACACCATGAGTTTGCATCTCCTGAATGCAAACATCGAACCATGTTTCGGGCTCTTTCTTCTCATATGAATCAGCCCAGTCGATGGGTGTCCATCCATGGCTGTTGTCGCTTATGGCGTCAAGGCAGCCAGTGTCCAACACACCCATCTCGCTATCTCTATATGCCTTCTCAATTGCTTTAAAATCCTGATCTGGCAACTCTACTTTATCTCCTACACCCCCTGCGATCCGGCGGCGGAATGAGTGATATTCCGCCTTACTGCAAACAACGTACTTTGTACGGGATAAAGTACGGGGTGTGCAGCTGTCACGGATTGTGCCACAATTCTTTTTGATTTTCCCTTCGTATTTTACCTTGACTCGGCCCGTTAAATAGAAGCTGACGCCTTTTAAAGGTTTGTAAAGCTCAGGGGGTTTGTCATGCTTAGAGGAAGACATATTAAGCCAAGTTCTTTGTCGCAATACGGTAGGATGAAGTTGGCAACACAGCCAAGTTATATGCTGAGATAAATAGGCAGGTAGACTATAATTTGTTCTATTATTAGGCGTTAATTTCAGACCACTATGTCATAGCAAGCCCAATTGAAATATGTTGTTATTCTTATACTGTTGCATATTTAGCGGCAGCCCAGTTTATACAATAGATTACTATAAACGTATCACCTAAAAGCCGAACAATAAACTAGAATAGAAAAGTATGAACATATGAACTCAATAAATAGCTTTGAACCTAGAAACCGAATGAATATCAGAACTGAGTGTTCGGTTTAGTTTCCGTCATATGTAAACTTATAAACGTAGCGGATAAGAATAAACTTCGAAGTCAAGTAGGGGTAAGTGTTAACCTTTCATCCGTTGACACATACAGTGCTGAACGTAATTCTATGCCCACAATACAATTAAAAAATTATATCCTTTGCCCTCTGATAACTACACTTTAATCCAGGGCAGGCTACTATACTGCATTTAGCTGAAATAGCTAGCCGAGGGCGTTTCGTTCGACTTAGTATATGGCGTTACTTTCTGCTGGGAATACCATAGCTTAAATGAGCGGTTACATCAGTATAATACTGACTAAGGTATCGTCCGGTACAGCTTGGTGCAACGGTTACTTATGCAGGTAAATGTTATTTTTCAAAAAGCACTCAAGACCTATCCGCACCTGTCCTTTGGAGCACCATGCCGAACAGTTTAAATCACTGCTACAGGATACATTGATAGATGATCCTGATAGGAGTTCTAGTCTATGAACATATCTTGCGGTCGTTGTATAGTTCGAGATTTAAACGTGTGTACAGAATAGTGCTACCTTACGGGTTGTAAAACACCAGGGTGAATTGTGATGACATATAGTTCAAGTGAAACAGTTACCGTGCTTAGGGCAACACAATATGCAAACCCGGATTGGTATAACTTGGTGGGTACGTGACCTAGGCTGTATTAAATATAATAGTTGGTTGAAGGTATAAGCCCTTTTTCTATTCTTAGTCGGATGCCCCTGAATGGGGAAGGTCGCCGGTAATATTACTTGATAAAGAGCCCATAACCTGGCAGTATTACACAAAAGCAGACCCTACGGCTATGAGGTCTGGTATATTTGATGTCGGGTCATTTGACATCCAGTAATTTTCCATGCCGGAATTTCCCAGGCCTTCAGCGAGACAGCTTGGCCTTGAGTGGTAAGGATCGCTAAGTGACGTAGAAGATTGATGTGGAGTTTACTGAAAAATATACAAGTTAAAAGCAGGCCACAACAATCAGGCCAAATCACAGAGGACCAGACGATGGCCCTAATGCCACTATTTCAGACAAGGACAAGATTAAAAGATCATAGTCTTTATCGTAGGCTGCAAGCAGCCTCGCTTGAGAAACTATCAATTAAAGATCTAGGATTGATCACAGACATGTTGACCAATCTAGCGGAAAACAGAGCCGACACATATTATCTTCTGGTCGCTAAAATGCTTACCGTTGTGTTCCGCGACGAGAAATCAGCCGATACTATTTTATAACAATTACCAACGATGATGAGAATCGCCCTCAGACACATACTGGTTAACAGCTGGAGTGGAGAAGAAACACGGATCTTTGTCGAATATCCCGAGACTGGGCAGAAGGATCGCATGTCTTGTTGGAAGCAGCGAGTGCAGCTGTATCGAGGAATTCAGAAAGGAGTATCGGAGCTCGAGATTGAGTATAACAAGAATCTTGCCAAATCTTCAGGCACCCTTCCTAATTTGCATGATTTAAGTTTTGCTGGCTATATAAGGTGCTGGATAGATATTTGGGCAAAGGTCCAACACCAAGGTCACAAGGCTTTCGTGGACTACTTCGACCCATGGAGGGCGTTGGCTGCTAATATGTTCCAAATGACCCAGCTTCCGCGAGAAGAAATCAAGTTTCTTTCTCCTATTGTAAAAGAGTATTCGACCCGCCTGACGCTACATTGCAGAGAGCTGGAGAGCTCGATGGAAAAAATGAACCAGGGAGCTAAGCATATGGAAGAGACAACACGGAAGCAAGAACAGAGTATAGAAAAACTGCAGGAGGAAATCAGAGCATTGAAAGGAGAAATACATAACTGTGTCGCAGCATTTGAACTTCTGCTAGCACGCTTTGGCGCCGGGATCGATAGTAAAACACAACTAGCCATCACAAGACAAGAGAGAATTGCAGCGCCCCTGAAAGCTTCAGAAGAAAAAAAGAAGAGAGGGGAAGATAAAGCGACAGGGAGAGTAGAGGTCCATAAGCCATCAGAGAACATGCAAGGGATGGTAGTCCGCGTCGAGAAAATGTTCAAAGACTACAAATTACAAATTCAAAATCAACAGGACTATTTAAACACCACACTAGCCAGCCTATCAAGCACGGAAGGATATGTCGAACAGCTACGACGCAAGTCTGCCGATGACGACAATAGAATCAGGAGACTCGAAAACGAACTTAAGCTTCGTGAAGAGGATTTCATCAAGGTTACAAAAAGCCTGCTTGAATGTAAAAAGATGATCTTTGACATGGAGGATGGAAAGGAAGCTCTCATAGCCAACCGTCGATCGCAGAAACCTAGCGAGGAAAAGTACACTTTCCCAGTTGACACAAAAAAGAATATTCAAGAAGGGAGATCTTGTTACTGCACACAAAAAGAAAAGGCCGGAGAGGATAATAATGAAACGAAATTGGGACCTCAAACACTGGCGGATTCCAAGAAGGAGATCCGAGAGCTGAAAGAAGAGATGGCGGGAAAAGACGTACTTATTCAGAAGTTGATATCCGGTCTCTATGTCCTCAGAAAATCCTACAAACAGCAGAGTTTAGAACACGGATCAATACGAACAGAACGGGACACCCTGCTGTCCAGACTATACCAGGTGCAGGAAGCTGTTGAGAGGCAATCAGAAGAACCAATCATCTTTGAGGGGAAACATAGTGAACTAGTGGGCTGGATAGAAAATCAGGCTAGGCGATCCCGCGCCGCCGAGGGAGATCTGAAGACCTTACAATACCAGCAAGAGACTCTAAGGGAGGAACATAAACAAACAGTCGAGGAGAAAGACAGACAAATTCAAGATTTAAGAAAGGAAATGTTGGACCGCTTAACAGTTCAAGAAGAAAGGGACAGACTGAAGTCAATATTATGTCAGCTGAAGGAAGTCGTCAGTCCGGACGCAGAAGGAGAAAGAAGTTTTGAAAATGGATATACTCATCTGATAAGCTGGGTAAAGACGCAGACCGAGCAATACCGTGCTGCAAGGGAAAGTCTGAACACCTGTCAGACTCGCCAGAACACACAGTCCATGGAGTCGATCAAGCTGTCAAAACTGGAGACGGATATGGAAAATATTAAAAGTCTTAAACAACAGGTCCAAGAGCCCCCAGAAGTGATCACAACGAAGTCCCGAGCCATTCCGATGTCGTTAAAGAATGATGCGACCAATATGGAAGAGTCAATGTCACCCACCGCAACAAGAGACGAGGGAAACGTCACCAAGTGCATCTATAGTAACAATCTACCGGACTCGTATAACAGTGACATTACACCAACCGACCAAATAGACAGAATTCTGGGTTTTTTCTTCGAGAGATACAACCGTGAGATTGAGAGCACCCGGAATAAACATGAATTACTACAGAATGAACTCGGTTACATGGATGGTCGGTTAGATACTTACATTGATGTGTTAACATGCACGCCCGTTTGCTCTTTAGCCGACTTTCTGAGCTTCCCTATGACGCAGGGAGACAAGAACGCCTAGGGAGGTATTATAGACAAACTAGATTTTCTCATCAAGCGTATAAGCGAAAGGTTCAGAGAAATTCGGTTCCAGACCAGTCAGCAGGAGGCGGAGGTGGTCCAGGAGACTGAAAATATACAAACTGTCAGTATCATGTCTAACATGACGACTGGCGAGACGTCACCTCCGCAGCTTTGCGACCTGACCAATTATCCGTCGAAGTTCCAGTCGAACATTGCGAAGCTCCCGTCGTCACCTAAAACGCATACCACTAAGTCGATCGAACTTGGAAGTGTCCAGGTAGCTAAGACAGATCAACATGATCGCAAACATGGCAAAATACCTGATAAGTCCCGTACTACGAAAGGTTCACGAACGAGGGCAAAGAGAGCCTTGCCACTGGACCAGGGAAGAAGATTACGATCAGCAGCGAAAGGCGGAAGGAACACCTTGGTTAATAAAGATTTGAAAGGTGGAATAGGTATCTTTCGCGTAAAACTTGACCCAGAGCGTATAAAAGAGGCCAGAAGTAGATCACCAGCAAGATAGTAGATGATTGTCCTGCTTGAACCATATTATGTTAGACCGGCTGTGAGTAAAACCAAGACAGTTTAAAATTATAAAGAATCATTTCTGTCACTTTTTAGTAAAAGAATCGTTGACAGATAACCAAATCACCCTTGCTCTGTCATGTGATGGATAATGTGGACAGGGTAGAGTACATAGGAAAGCTGATTGACCTCAGTCGGCCAAAATTATGTTCTTTGGAACGAATGACACAGGCCATGAATGATAAAGGTAGCGGACCTGAGGAAATAACTACAGGTTAAATGGGAAAGATTTAGGATCTCAAGTATTCAATGAAAACAATTGGCATGATAAATCCTGTTGGATTGGATGTGGAGATTATACCGAAAGGCAAAATCCTAAAAAAGAAAAAAGAATAGGCGTCAAGCAAAGGTCAATAAGATAATTAAGATCAGCAGCGAGATATACCAAAACATGACCGAAGCAATGCTTTTGTATCTCAGTGTTTCAATAAATCTTGCAAAATGTTAGTCCTGATCAAGCTCTCCTTTAATGATAATCTCCATCAACTTAAGTGGTCTCCAGATCTCCAGCACGTTCAGCCCGATACGCTCAATCCACTGGCATCACTGATCCTCTGTCCTCTCCTTTGCACTTAGACAAGCCATCATGGCGATATCAGACGTCGTCGCCCGCGCAAGAGGCTTGATAGTGTTGATAATGCTCTCGTGGATGAGGAGTTTAGAAAAGCCGGGCTCCATCGTATCATCAATGTGCTTGAGAATCTAACTTGCTTCTTATATCTTCCCAGTCGTGCAAGACATTCTGCATGAAATAAGCTCGAGCACCTGTGACTGCTTGGGCAGTGAAGAAGTCGTGAGGCTTCACAAATATGTGGTCCGGAACAACCAGCTCCCTGAGGATGCCTGGTAGATCTTGAAGGATTAAGCTTCCCGCTGGAGTATTAAGGTGACGGATGTGGAAATTAACCAAGTCATGGTCTTTGCTGCCACCAACATCTACGACCAATGCCCGGTCGGGCTTGTAGTTAGCAACGAGAGCACCAGTCGGATAGACTTCAGGCCAATGCGTAAAGTGATACTTTGAATCGCTTTCCATGGCATCATTGAACTCCCTTGCAACGACAGGATTAGCGACGAGGGACTGGAATACGTTTTCCTTCGAACCGCTCACGAACTGCCACTTACAATTGTTGGGGTCTGTAAGATTCCTATAACCCGTTTGTTTCCGATATGAGCGCAATGCTCGAAACGTGGGGACATCTACGAAATGGTTTAAGCCCCCGTAGACATTGGCGAGTACTTCGTCGGCAGCCAGTGCATGTACCCAAGGCGTAGGCTTGTAAGTGTCCTGGGCAGTCTCAATGACTAGATGCTGGCCAGAAATCTGTCGTACCAGGCGTTCTGTCGGCGGCCAGTGATCAAGCTTGAGGTATTTGGAATGAGTAACCTACGGATCAGCGCAGGATCGGTCTTGGTAAGCTTAGCTAGGTCGGCGCAATTCTTTTCTCAACCACCAGCCTCGACCCACTTTGTGAAAACACCAGCATCCGTAGACACAGAAGCTTTGGGCGCCTCTTGCTCTATTCAAAGGAACTAATCAAGGTCATGACATCACTAATACTTTTTGTTGAAAAGCAAAAATTAAGAGAAACTCTTTGCTTCTTATTCGATCCAGCTGATCTAATGGCCTTTCAAAGACCTTGAAAGCTACCATATATGATATCCTTGTAAGCTCTCGTAAAGTAATTCGAGAAAGTAACCGACATAAACTCGCTAGTTCGTTCTATTACACGTTGCGGAGTTGCGTCCGGAAACCATAGGTAAAGAGTAGCCTCAATACCAGTCCGATCAGGCTTATTCCGAAAAGCACAATGAAAGTCTGCAAATCTCGTTCCGTCTCTCAGCCGAAACCGGCCTGTTCGTTGAAAGGGAAATTGTGGCAAGCTAGCCATGAAAGAGCGTTTCCCGCCAGGCCCAAAATCTGGCATTGAAAAGCTAGTGATCATGCCCCCCAAAGATTCAGTAATCTCAAAGTGCGAGGTTCCATTCTCAGTAGCCACTCTTCTTTTGACATATTGTTCTGGGTTTGCACTATCGTAGGCCATAAAATCGCTGCTGCTGAGCCACGCCATGAACATGTCAACATTGAACAGAGATGGATCGACCTGCACGTCTAAGTGAGCGAATGCCGGGGATGCTGTTCCCCTTGATGATAGAACGATTGACTTCCAGAACTCGTCAGATGCCTGAATGTCAGGTTGAAGAAGGTGGAGAAGTGCTTCAGTACCAAGCCGGCTTTTGATGTGTGAAACAGCCCGCAAGGCTAATTTAGATTCAAATTCTGGGATTCCGTCTAGAGTTGAAGGCCCATCGATAACAGACACCCGAATAGCTCCTGATGATTCTCTTGTATTAGACGTCAGAACTAAGGCTCCAATGGAGATACATTGATACCCGAGCAGTGAAACAAGATAATACAGTAGCATGTTGTCTGTCGGCCGTCGATTGAGAAAGAGTTCTACCGTTATCCCATGACACAGGGAAAAAAAGAGGGTAAGACCTCGAAGCCGAGGGAAAGAACAGTAAAGGAGCTTTGCTAAGATGTAAATGTGAAAGCGGGACGTATAACGTAAAAGTTCACATTGGCTTATGCATCATAAACACAATCCTAGTCGAGGACTTTCCATACATAGCTACGGATTTTGGCTAGAAGACGCTCTCTTTTTATACCCACAAGAAACACGTTGAACACAGAGCAGAGTAGTTCCTATCTATGCCATCCACATAACTAGGGTCATGGCCGCTGCCTCACTTAGGTAAGTTTGGGGTCAGATCATGACGTAAAGCCTCTCAGCTCGATACTAATCACGATCTAGTCCCAAGGATGGCGCCAAATACATAGCTAAATCTACATTTGTATTGCACCGTCGCCGAGTAGCTTTCAGTCACTGCCGGTCGATAGTGCCAACCCCTTACGTCAAACTCCCGGCTCCAGCCTATTCTACTGCATAGTTCAAGTGGCTCTCAGGGTGTCAAATTACTGTTATCGCAGGAGTACAACTTTATCATACAAAATGGGATCTTCACTTTAGACGTTTTTTCACGTCGCCCAGAGGGGCTCGCCTGTATACTCTGAGAATGCAAGTGCTGAAGGGTCAGCCTACCATGATTTGACCAGAGACAAGTGGACTTAAGACTCCTTGAAACCGCGGTTGAATTCCGAGGTGAATTAACACATGAAAGTCGTTTATTGCATATCATCTCTGACGGGCCTCTGCCCACTTTCAACTGAGCCGTAGTGGGAGCGAAGGTCTCAACATCGGTATTAAATACAGCGACAAAAATCTGGCGGTTGTTATTGCCTTATTGCCCAGGAAATTCTCAGAAAACCAAATCTCAACCATAATCGGAATAAGTCTTTATCTGTAACGAGATCAGCGATGTCCTCTGAGGCTAACAACACCATTCTTGTCACAGGAGCTACTGGGTTTCTAGGCAAAGTAGTTGTCGAGGAACTTCTCAGGCTTCGTGAAAAGTACGCCATCAATCAAGTCATACTTCTCTTGCGAAAGAAAGATCCCTTAGATGCCCAGACGCGATTTGAGCAGCATGTCGCACCTTCGCCATGTTTTGCCTCCCTACCCAAAGATTGGAAGCGGTCCATTCATGTCATAGAAGGAGATTTAGCAAGCCCCGACTGTGGTCTCCAGGCCTGTCAATATGAGCGCATTTGCCAAACCGTCACTCATATCATCCATACTGCTGCCTGCATTAAATTTGATAGCACAGTCTCGGAGGCTATTTCCTCCAACATTGATAGCTCCTACCATATTCTTGCCCTTGCCAAGAATTGCTGCAATCTCCAACAGCTTGTCATCACGAGCACCGCCTACGTGACCCCACCTCAACAGGGTCCTATCTACGAGAGTCTGGTAGACCTACCTTCCCCCGCTAGTCAAATCGTCTCAGAACTGAGAAATGGAGTTCTTGGAAAGGAGGAAGCCATTGCCGCCACCGGCCACCCAAACATCTACAGCCTATCAAAGTGCTTGGCTGAGCACCTGATCTGCGAGACAAGGGGTTCTCTTCCGATCACCATCGTTCGCCCAAGTATCATTTGCGCTGCGATACAGAACCCATCACCTGGCTGGATAGACAGCCGGGCTGCATTCGGAGGCCTGGTTCTGGGCTTCGGTACTGGATCCCTTCGAGTTATTGACGGGCGACCAGAAACAAAGCTTGACATCGTACCCGTTGATTTGGTCGCGAATTGTCTCATTTACGAGACGTTCCGCAGGGACATCCAAAGTCTCGATCGACGTAACGTACGTATTGTCTTTTCCGTGGCAACTATGGAGAAGTCCCTCACTTTGGGGGATGCATGCAAGATGCTGGAGCTATATTTTGACGGGCGTTTCAGATATATTGGTCCCCAGGGACCCATCCTGGACCTCTACCAGCTCTTTCACCACTATATCCCCTCGCGTGCCTACGCAACAATTAGCCGCATCAAAGGAAACGAAAAAGGGGAAAGACAAGCCAAGAAAACATGGAAGGTTGTTCGTGGTATGAACACTGTCTTTAAACCTTACACAAATTATACCCATGATTTCCGACCTGAAGGTCCAAGTGCTGATTTCGACCCGGCAAAATACATGCATGTTATTTGCCAGGGCGTGCATACGAACCTCATGCAATCCAAGCTCTGAAACCAGTCATTGATCGATGGGCTTTGAGGAAAACAGTACAAGCTTTGTAGTAGGGATAGAAATAACAGATGCAATTGATATGCCATAGACTTTCGATATCTGGATACGTTACGGCAGCCTCAATATCCTGAGTATTTAGCACAGACCTTCATCCTAGTTGAAGGGCTCCAACGCGGCGCAAACAAATCTACCTGTTGGAAAACTCAAACACTACATTCATAATGGCATTAGAGGGCCAAGGATAGATGAGAATATTTAAGAACCACCCCAGGGAACATACATGTCCTATGAGAACAGTGAAGTAGTGTTTAGCAAAGAGGGGAGGCACTGTTATTCAGGTGACGGGCCTATTTGGGAAAGGTGAGCGAGACCAAGGTCAATGTCTGCGCGTGAGAGCAAGAACAGCATCGCGACTATTCCTGGATCGCCTATATTTGATTGGCTTACCGAGCAACAGTCTACTTTGTATTACAATATGGTTTTATAATGCTATCAAAACGAAACACACGACATGTGCGTCTGCTACCCTAAAGTTCAGTCTTTTTGGACCATGCAGGGCTTGCTTTCTATCGGGGTATCATGGGCCTGTCTAGCTTCGGCATCGTACGTATCTGCATTTGGAAAAAAACCATGGGGTCCAGGCGCGAGGCCTGACTTGGAACACGAACCGGAAGCGCGTCACCTCACGCCTCATACAGCTGCGATAGCCTACAGTAAACAAGGGTGAAGCAGTATCCACTCCTATGCAATCTACGTTGGGTAGAACATCAACCAATGATGACAGTAATGTATTGGTTAGTGGCTTGCGCGATATTCTAACTTTTGGAACATTGATAACATCTGTAGAGGGTTCTTCGGCTTATAAACCCTACATCGAGTCAAAAATAGGGATGGCAACGGGCCTTCGATCGACTGGCTCAGAAGCGGCCGTGGCTGGCATCACTACAACTAATTGGACGAAGGTGAATTCAATGATGCAAGAACTTCTTAGACAGGTGCAAGGCCCTGACCTCATCCACAAAAGATCCTAGTGAATCTATACTTGTGATCACTTGCACAGTTACCAGTGTGCAAGCCAAAACCGCCACAAAAGCCTGAGCTCGTCAGAAGACTCCTTCAAGGTCGTGATGTGCACAACCGAATTACTTGCCAGGCCATAGTGATGTCGATCCTCAAGTTGTGGGGAGGTCTTCGTTTGAATGATGTTTCCTGCCGAGATTCATGAAAGCTGGTTGCCAACGTGTGAAGATGTGAAAAAGACCTCGGATCATGTAAACCATCAGTACTCTCTTTGCTGGAAAAACGATGGAGTTAGTGAGCAAGCCACAGAATGAGCAAAAGCCGCTTGAGCAAGACGGGTCAGAATTTGAGCGCATTCTACGCAGATACTGTTGGCACAGGTGCAATACTAAAAAAGGGCAATTTCAAGCTGGCTGTCTTGTCCACAGGTAGGGACCGGAGTTGGAGAAAGTCAGGGATATTCATGAGGCGAAGATGCACATAGCCAACAAGCGGAAGCGGTTGCTGAGCGCACTCGAGACTTTCAAGATGGTAGAAAGGCGGAATTTCGGTAAAGAATCGATTTGAGATGGCGGGCTAGGCGGGACCTTGGAGCTACACTGATGTTCACAATCACATAGTAGATTCCTCTAGCTGATAGAGGTTATGACATGTACCTTCTTTCTGACAATTGGGATACATGCCGCGCTGTAGACATCTCTATAGACATCTCTATAATCGTTTGCAAGAGTGCTCCTCTAACGTTGTTAGCCACCTACAAGGTTACAAAGCCTGTTCATGACTACAGTGCACGTGCATTTATGAGTAGGAAGGTAGTATCAAACTTGGAACGACTGTAATGTTTACTACTATGGAAGAAGGTAAAGAGTGCGGTTTCCTTGCCGTAATCCAGCAAAATGACCTAGATTCGTGAAAACTGTGTCTGGACATGACAATTTAGTCGTGTTGAATGCTTAAAAGCAACGAAGTAAACAGTCAATGAGGGTCGATGACAGAGATATGATATTTTCGTCCCGAGGAATCAATAAAAATAGAGCAGTGACTGTAGTATAGACAAGCAACGACTTCATTCAGCGGTTTGCTAGTTATGAATGTTATTTAGAGGCCCAAACCAGGCATTTTATGAAGGATGAGAAGTTGCAAATACGCCAGCAATATTGCACTCAGATTCTACCATGAAATACTTTATGTCGCTATACAATAGATACGCATCTGCTAGCCATCTAATGATCTCTGTTGAGTCTTCCACACGAGACAGGATGTCCTTGCAAGCTGCCTCCACCGAATCAAAGGCCTATAAGGGTACATCAGAGCCAAAATCACTTTGCCTAGTGTGCCAAAAACGCCGATCAAGCAGGCACCACCTACATACTAGCGATGTCTTAGATCGATTGATTTGTTCCAGGCATAGGTGTGCTAAAATAAAGCTCTCGCTTTATGAGGAACTCAGCAGGTCCGCCGTTTTGAACGACGACAATGACTTGTGCCACGGACTCCAGCCGTACGGGATTAAAGAGCTACCGACGGACAATGTGGCCGGCTGCTCAAAGGATAGAATAGCAGAGCTTCCTGCAGATTCAGTGATTGGCAGCCATGTCCTTTGGGCTGATATGATGGAAGACAAAGCCCCCGTCGTCAACCTGGATTCCAAGCCCCGGAAAGGACGTTATGTAATCCATTAGGTCAGCGCATGTCTAGGTGCAATTTATAACTGTGAATCAAAAAGTTCGGCTGTTAGTTTAGTCATAAGCCTGTATGTGAATATAACAGCATCTATCTAGAATTCCAGACGAAAATAGAACAAACCCATAAGCGACGTCTTGATCTCTGGCCCAAAATAGGCGTACATACATCGACCAATGCCCACAGACCAAATACAGGAAATATATTACAGTGGGCACAGGTTGAATGTCAGTAAGTGGACTTATATTTCACCGCGTGCTGTCGTTCATTTCACCCAAAGATCATTGCATCCCATTTGCTGACCTGTAAACAACGACACCCCTTAACCCATCCACTTTTGTTTCACTTCTACTACGCCTAAAGCAGATAATAATTGACTATAGAGAGTGGGTACCTAACAGCATAGTGTGAGTCAAGAGTGGCCGAATTTGGAAGGAAGTAGCCAAACCTCACGAAGATTGTGAATAATTGACAATTGGAAAATGTTTGATGGAGGCGTAGTTACTAATGAAGAATCTCACTTGCGATGGCATTTTGCCGCATTGAATGAATCTATCATTCCCATATTCTATACAAGAAGTGCCCTGGCTCCTCTGTTTAATGAAAGTTGAGTATTTTCCCTATTCTGTTGCATTCTAAAATCTCTCCAGAGCACTCCAACTACCCCAATCTAATTGGGAAGCATCCATAATGAGACGAAAAGTAAAGCAGATGATGCGGCTTCTGCATAAAACGCCGCATGATCCTCGACAGACTTCGTGCCCGGAATTTCGAGCTTCAGCAGTCGTGAGTCCACTAAACAACCTGATGGAACCCAGGGATGAATTGGAATATAGCCAACCCGGCTCTATCCACCCGGCGCATGTATCGTATCCGGCCGGTAATCTTTCAGACCCAAGCTTGATTCCTGCTCCGCTGTCCATCTCGAAGTCGCGATATGGGATTTATCTATCCTCTCGGCTCATGGAGAGGTACTAGTATGCCAAGCACTTGGTTGAAAAGATTATAGAGTTATTTGGTCTCGATGTTGTTTACTGTACGTCGCTAGAATTGAATCGAATTTAATTGAGTCAAACACATCTGATGCTGTTGCCACGGTACTAGTGGCCTACGTTGCGCGAGGAGCGGAATGCCACGCTAGATACCAGCGGCGATGTACCAGAGGCCTAATCAGGGGGCCAAATGGAGCTATAATCCTGAAGAGTTACCACAGGAGTTTGAAAGCGGATATAGCCACCTTTTTCACTTGCTTTGCAAAGTACAGAGTTCAATATAGTGATGGCGAACTGAAAACATTTCTTAAGCACGCTGAGGGGCTAGAACATGCAGCAACATCACACCAAATTCTGGATCAGAGTACGTCATGTCCGCTGTAACGTTAATTTCCTCACGGCTGTGACGAACTGTTTGTTGTATTTGTATTTACTCGACCTTGTTCAATTATTCAGTATAATCCACTTGGGTGTGTTTTTATGACCAAAAGCACTTCTGGTACCGTTGCTAAGAAGTAGTGCGCTTCTTCGATAGAAGTGCAGTACATTTCATGATCTCATTAGGATAGATACTATCTGTATGCTGTCGGGGCCTGGAGAAGTAACAAAACAGTCCTTATAATTAACAGATCTAACTTGGGACCAGCTTGCCACCTGCTCATCTGGCTATTTATGACCTGAAGGACAGCCAGTCAATTATCTTTTACATGCCTTGAGACATATCCGACTACACACTCGCTACCCAAAGCTATAAGTCTATTAGATAGGTGACGTGCATGCAAGATCTCCACCGCGTTTAGTCTACTTCGGAGTATTGATCGTGGACCCGATCTACGCTGTATTAGTTGAGTTAAAGCGCAACCCTGTTACTGTGAAGTAATTTCTGGTATGAACACAGCTGGCCTTCCAGGAAGAATATCTTTTAGGGAACAAATGGCGGTAATTCAACTACCCTGGATAGAATTGGGTGTCTCTTGGCGCATCTTTGTCGATAGACTGTTAATCAGCGTAATATCCTGTTCTTACTCTTAAAAGTTAGGGAACAATTTCTATAATGTCAAGCGGTAAAGTTTCGCAAAGCTTAACGCCACCTGACGGTGAACACAGCAGTGCGTGTAGAGACGAGATGACCTTCCCGTCTTCGGGTCTAGTACCTATTATATAGTCTATATCGTTCTTTTGACGGCGTCATTCCCAAGTCTGGAGTCCAATGCCAAACCAGCAGCAGTGGAATACCCAGCTTAATAAGTGTACGAGATCTTGAATCGGTTTTATGGTACAGTCTTGCTATTATATTCATATATAATACATCCTTGCTACACAGTACAAGATTGAATTCTTTCGGTTGCTTGTCAGAAGTTGATAACTGATTGTCTATTATTGGAAATAACTGTGGACAACTGCAGGGAGATAAATATTGAGTGGTGGCTCACCTACAAGAAATCGCTCTTGACCGATGTGATTCACTCTTGCTGGTCTAATTTTAGATCGGTTCACACTTCTCGGAATGCCACTTCACTAAGACTGTACTGACGTTGATGCATAAGATGTAGTCATAAACATATCTAGCATCTCATTCATCCCATACAATTCTTGTTCTAAGTACCGAGATAAGGGAATCTAGTAACCTAGTTAGCAGGATGTCATAAAACCACGAAGATCTAACACGGGTCCAAGAATATAGGCTCATGGCAACGTAAGAAGAAGGTCCTGTGCATTTCAATTCTAAACAAAGAAGACTGATTCAGAAAAGAGGGTGGCCTGTAAAAGATTCTTGGAATATAAAGCTTTGACAATCTGAACCCAGGTTTTCTGACAGCGAGAGACAATGGAAGTTCAACAGGCATTACGTGATCTTATTGATACTGTTCAGCTACTGCAGCGGACGGCTACTCTTGCAGAGCGTCCACTTCTTCGACTCACCATGGAACTTCTGGAGTTGTGCGCCTCCACTGAACCTCAGCCTTGCATGGTAGAATTACTGCAAGTCGAAGTTGGTCAGCAGAAGCGCTGGGTCATGGACTATCTAAACCAGCAGAAAGGCAACGAGCAAATGACTCGACTAGCTGATGACTTCGCAAAACCGTCAGAGTATCACGAAAGACTGCTTCTTAGATACTGTCAAGAGACTTGGGAGGGTGCCAGAGCCATAGCACTGGTGTTGGATGTTCCTCTACTACGACCAACGTGGAAAGTCATGCACCATAGGGAAGCATTTTCATCTCCGAAAGGACGTAGGTCTCACAGAAGAACGGATAGTAGCTCCAATTCGATGTCATCAGAGGATCCAAGAGGGCATTTTTGAAGAATAATTCCCAGCTCTGGAACGAATCAATCAACAGTACCGGTATTACTAGGAATTCATCGTTGATTTTACGATTTTCGCGCTAAACTATTCCGGAAAACGGCAAGCAGGTTCTCGCAAATGGCAGATGACTTATGAAACGTATTCTAAACCTGGCCCTCGCTATGTCTTGACGAAGGTGGACAGGGAATCATGCTCGATTGGCCAGCTGTGTTTGTTCATGTCGACATATTGAGCGGGCTATTCGGAGAAATACAGTAAGCGCTAGCGCTGAAAAGCATCTGACTAGATTAGACGCCTTTCCCACGTTCTGTCCGATCTTACATTACCAGGAGCGTTATCAGCACAGAGCATAGGATCGTGTAGGATAGCATAGGTATACAAACAATTGACATCGCTTTGTGAAAAAAGCCGGGCTTCTGTAACATATGCTAGGATAAGAAATGACAAATAATCTTGCATGTGTGAAGAAAAATCCGAAACAATGGCTCTTGATACCGGCATAGCACGTCGATATGGAACATACAGGCATCTCAGGCTTCTGTATAAGTACCTAGCGAAGACCGTACTTGAGTACGAGCTCAATAAACACGACTGGACGCTGTAGAATACGATATCACAATGCCCTTCCCCACCAGTGGTAAGGGTCTTGAGCTGCTCATCATTCAAATTTGCTGCGGCATAGTTGTTTATGTCTCTGTGTGCCTACGGCTCTGGGCCCAGCATATCAACAGAAAAAGGCCGTCACTTCATAATAAGATCACAACAAGAACGGTTTCACTGCACGATGTGCTAATGCATGTATCTGTGGTACGTTTCTATATATGAGATCAGTCGCCTTCCGATCTTGTTGCACTGACCGCATTTATAGATCTTTTATACAGTCCAAGCTGTCATTGTGATTCGTGGTATCATCGAGGGTGGTATCGGGCAGCACGCAAACGACATTGACCAGACAGAAATCACCATAGGTTTCCAAACCTGGTACTTCGGCGAACTCATCTATCCTGTACTTTCATGTCTCACTAAGACCTCCGTAATCTTGTTCCTGCAACAAGCGTACATCGTCAAATTTCAAACAAGAGAGGCCACTAACAGACGCTACATCCAGTGGGTATTGTACATCTGTCTGTGTGCCATTTGGACTTCCTCGAACGTGTTCTTATCTGCTAGTATCTTTCAATGCTCTCCCCCAAGTCATTATTGGATGCAGTTTGAAGATCCTAGCAGCGAAGGGACATGTTCAAAGAGCATTGTACCAGCTGCCGGTATAGTTTTAAGTATAGTAACAGCCGCCAGCGATTGGGCGTTGGCTTCAGTACCCATAGTCGCCTTAACGAAAACGCAGATTCCATGGCGAAAGAAAGCCGCCATTCAAGCCCTGTCGAGTTTAGGCGTGGTGTAAGTAATCTCTCATACCTATACACGTTTTTGGTCCACCGAAACAGGGTGGACGGGTGAACTAAGATGATTATTTGACACGAAACTGATAGCGCATGAGCACGATAGAGCTGGTATATTTATGATTGTACGCGTACCCCACATTCAGACCTTGGAACTCCCTGAGGACTTTCTCTATGAAACAGTGTAAGATCTTCCCTTGCTTTACAGCCACTACGGGAGGCTAAATTTCATGCAGAGATGTTGCGAAGTGGACGGTTATAGAGGCTGCTATAGGGATCGCAGCAGGCTGTTTGCCGACCACTGGACCGCTTTTGAGACTGATGATACCTAGGCGAACCTCGCCGGTCGGTAGCCCCTTTCCAATGCAGTCCTCTTACAGAGCCCACGCCGAGCGAGGGCCACGACTGAATAAGAATCTTCCTAGTGGAGAGATTTATGTTAAGAGGTCATTTTCGCTCAGTTCGAATATTGCAAGTAACACTAGCGCTGCCTTCGAAGTTAGTCAAGAATCTCGCGGGTAGTCAATGGCATATTCGTCATTGTTTGACATTTTAATTCTGGTAACATTGGGGGCGGCGTCATCGGTTCAATGGGTTTATGCTTACATAATCGAGGCTCTGTTTATGGGATCTGTTACGTGCACCG
>NJCR01001262.1:1918-24538 GCA_002234235.1 Fusarium hostae
TAGTTTATCCCTTGGAAACCACAACCGTCACAGGGTAGATATAATGAAAAAAAATCCCTCAAGTTGAATTTTGGCACAGATGTCGATTTGGCCTTCCGTATTTGGCACCCTTAAGCCTATTATCTGGGGCCTAAGGAGATTCAGCAAGCCCGGAAGCTGAAAAATGAGAGGATTAAGAAGAAGCGCAAAAGGGAGGCTGAAAAGGAGGAATGTAGGAAAAAGAGCAACACTATTGTAGTCGCAGATAAGAGTAGATCATGAATCCATGTTGCGCTATTTAATTTGCATATAAATTGATTGAGATATCATATATTGAAGTCATCACGATAATTGATGATGGTGCGCGGAAAGTGGGTACGCGACACTAACCTCTAATGACAGGTTCGATCTCGGCTGGTGTCGTTCCCTCAAGACGGCGAACGTCAATATGAGTCAACCGAGAAGATTGTTTGCATATAATCCGGGTTCCGAATGGAATGTATGGTGTATACCTTGCAACAGTTGCTAGATCGCAAATTGTAGGTACTCCCAGTAGCCTTCTCGCCTCTTTACGAAGCACCATAGGGTCCTCAACTTTGAGGGTAGACAATTCCGGATTGCCGGCGATAGCCTGCCGGAGGATTTCGTTGTCACGCCTGAGAATTGAATTGTCACGTTGCAACTCCTTGTTCTCCATCCCAAGGTCGTAGAACCTCTTCTTGTGAGCATATTCGTTTTGCCATTTCTGTGATCGAGTCCGACTCCTGATGACATCTGAGCTTGGTACCCAGCCATTGTGCCAGACAAGCTTGTCTGCCTGATGGAAAAGGAAATCCTGGGTTGGAAAGTGAGGCCCTGGGACAGTTCGTGAAGGGTGGAGTCGATCGTCATCGAAGAACACCCAGGCCCTCTGCTGGTATATGTTTAGTTGAAGGGTGTTGGACCAGAAAAGCTGCGGCGAGAGACGTTGGTACATTGGTGATTCACCGTCATCAGATGATTGGATTCTGGTGACGACATGTTTGTATGGCCCTTTTTTGTGCGGCTTGGACTTTAACAGCTCGTCAAAACGTTCATTGAACGAAGTCTTCCCATCTTGAGACCCAAAACTGTAAAGAGTAAACTTCGCGATGGGTTCTAAACCGAGTTTTGCGAGGTGAGACGTGGCTTCGCCATTGTAGTTGCCAAACAATCCCCTGTCTTGAGCGTGAAGATCAGGGTCGAAGCAAAAGGTATCTGGAAAGATGAGTCCTGGTTCGAGCGAAGACTCATCGGGAACATTTGGTAGGAAGCCATCCCCGCACTGAGCGAGACAGGCGCCATAAAGGGACCGAACATAGGTCTGAATGCAGTGGATGGCCTCATTTTCAGAGGTATGAATGTCGCGCGTCGGGAGGTTGTTTCGGGAGTCGCTCGGATCGGAGGGGGTGCCCAAGACTTTGATGACCTTGCAATTCAGTTCAAACAACAAGAAAGCTTTAAAGAACCGTTTCATCTCTGTCTCGGTAAGGTCGTCGGGATTGAAACTAGAGTTGATGGCATTACCGCGAAAAAGCAACTGAGCTTTTGGAGATGGTGGTTTAATCCTCTGTAAGCAAAGGTATAGTCGCGGCGTGTACGAAGCGGTGGCCTTGGTGCAATAATCTTGGATGAAAGATAAGAGCATGCTATGAAGATCGTCCAGCAACCGGAGAAGTGATTGATCGTGGTTGGTCAGAGGACTGTTGAATCTTTTGTTTGACCAACACTGCAAGTGACTGCGAACAATCTGTAGCTTGTATCTTGGTGAGCCCCGTGGTGCCGGAAAGAGAGCAATTGCCAGGGCGTCCTGTATCTCTCCTCGTCGAAATTGATAGCAATCAGGTTACATCGGATTTCTCTTCTTCGGCGTCTGTACTGCTGCAGCATTGTTGGAGAGGCTCGGATGAGCGACGACATGGAGAACTTGGCCGTGATTGAGAGTAGGAGTTTGAGCTGAAGCTCTTGTGTCAAACTGTTGAAGGGATCCATGGTGCTGTGTCAAAGGTCAGTAAATATGGATTGAATGATGAGATGATCTGTACTCTACGCCGAGCGACGTAGTTGGTGATGAGGTGACGAAAGTTGCAGTAGGCTGAAGTGGTGGTGAAGGGTCCAGGTGTGAATGAAAAGTTCAACGACGACTTTGGAGGTAGTTCGGGGCTGTTGTGCGTGGTGAGGGCTCAACTGGTCGTTGACAGTGGCAGCGGCAGCACCCCATGTTCGGCGTCACTGTTTGTCTAGGCACCAGTCCGTCTGCCACGAGCGCAGTCTTTGCATTTCTCAGCACCAGGTTTTCTCCTCCACGCAACAATTTCTTCACGCAACACATCTCAGCGCAACGTCACTCAGACTTCGCATAACACAACACACGAACATCACGAACCGCACAAACCCTCATCCAGCCCTCACAATGTCTTCCGCAAACATTCAACCCATTTTCGATCACTCCAACGTTGATTTTCTCAAAGTTGGCCCTCGCCGCGCTCATATGAGGGCGTATTTTCTTCACCTTGGCCTCTGGAATGAGGAGCGAGTGAAGAATCATCGCGAGTATTGTGAAGACCAAGCTTGTGAGATGGTGTATAACGCAGGTTATCGCCAAGTCAACCAAGTTTACTTTGAGTTTATTGTTGACTACTTCGTCTGGTACAACATACTCAAGGAGGGCGACGCGCTTGATCAAGGTCATGACTGGCCTTGGCCAATCAGTGCTGCGCCTGACAAGAAGGACGTGACCAGCGACGGCGCCTCTGGTTGTTACGAAGAACGGCGACGTCGTAAGGTGACTGCCAAGGTGGAGCAAATCATTGCGACAGGGCGAGCCATCAACCTCGAAATCCTCCAAGAGTGTCGTGACTACATACCCCAAGATACTCATATCGACTGTCTTTTTGGCGGGGTCTCGACTCAATTCCCGCTCATCGTATCAAGACTCTCACCAGCACAGAGGTGCAACACTATGTTGTGGGGGTTGTCGAGGGCGCATTCCCGTCGCGTGCCCAGCTTTACACCACGGATGAGATTCTTCTGCGCATCAAGTATAAGTTGGTCCGAGGGAGATGAAACGGCAAGAGGAATGAGACCCTGGGTGAGAGGCTAAGCAACAAAAGAACACTGCATGAACACCAACGTTGCGCCGGTACGACATTCGAGGTATAAGGGTTGATTGCACGAGTCACGCTTTCAAGAATTAAAGTTTGGTGGAAATGAAGGTCGCATTGATACATATGCGGAACGAATACAACTTGATTCGAGCGTCAAAATGTGTCTATTGCCATGTGATGTTCAAATGCGAGCTGTGTGAGACGTGATGTTGATACCATATCGTATAGACATGGAGCTCTGGGGTTGATACAGCCGTCTCATTGAGAACTCCCACGTCAGTCCATGTCTATAATCCAACAACATGGTATATCGGATTGGTGATCAACTCGTCACTATCATCACCCCATGCTCAATCTGTACGCGATGGTAAAAGAGTGAAGACGAAAAAGATGATTGGTGTTTGTCACGCAAGTCACAGTACCATTAGCATGATATCATCGTGAATGTGAAAGCTTTTATTCCAACAACTATTGCTAGGGACCTCGAAGTGGTAGAGTCCAGTAAATTGGGCTCAGATCAGCCTGTAGCTGTCTGTTAGCGCGCCATTGTGTGTGATGAGACAGAAAATGTTTACCATCTGGATCCCTCTTGTGATGGGCTAACTTGGTTTCTAAATTTATGGTCCCAAAGTTTGAATGATGGGAGAGTCGGTGATGGTGATCTCCAATTTGGAGACCCGGTTCGCGGATTGTTGTGTGAAGATAGTCTGCGAAATTACTAGGTGCCGGGCTCAGTGCATTCGTTCCAGCCTCGGACGTTTGTTGGCTCCTAAAGATTGATGTATACGTCCTTGATCGTGCGTGTGCTCTCATCCCCTGGCAGAGTTGATCGGTCGTCAGCCTTGTTGAACTCAGCTTGAAGCCTGTCGATGTATTGACCACCTCCCTGCAGGGCGACCTCCTTGGCGAACTTCTGCGACCATGGGAAGCCAGATGGATTCTTGTTCTCGGAGACAGCGTCATTCATCCATCGAGGAGGTAATCCCACCAAGGGACGTCCTTTTCGAGAGGGAAGCCCAGCACGATCTTCGACAAGTAACCGGACTTGCCGTGTGAGGTCAATTTCAACGAATCCAGGGCAGTGAGCTATACCATGCTGAATGCTACGGCCTAAGGTGCAGAAACTGAGACAGCCGTGGCGGACGTTGAGGCACATGGGTGTTGGGTGACTGTCGCTGTTGTTGCGAGACTCCATGGTAAGAGCTTGAGGTCAGCGTCGAAAGGTGTTGCTTTGATGAGAGATGGACGTCTGGTATGGCAGTATTTGGAGTGCTGATGGCAAAGGTATGGTTGTGTTTCGAGGAGATGTAAGGCTGAGGAGATGAGCCAGCTGATGTGAGGGAGCGACCGATGGCTCACAATAATGGCAGGGGTAGAAAGAACAGACCTGAGCGAAGCTACCTTAGCATTGTAGTTGTGAGAGGGTACTTGTCACTGCCATTGTCACTGCCCTTCGCTCAATATGCCCCACCGTCTTGCATCGGTGATTCACTCCATGCTCTCCTCCTCAGTACCTAACCTAGAAATGAAAACTCTGTCAACTCTGATCTTCCTTCTTTCACATCACCCTTCACCTTCCCACGAACCTTCTCCGTGTTCTGTCCGCTCATGCCATCCGCCATCATGGATCGCTCCCGACAATACCCAGACGCATCCCAAGTCGATCAAACCGACCCCGCTGCCCGCCTCGCGTATTTCTTCGCTGTGGCTGGGTACCTTGGATCATTCAACTACGGAGACTTTCTGGTTAGCAAGGGCAGTTGTATCGAAATAGTCTGTGGCAATTTCGACAGAATGGGTGAGACCAGCGTGAACGACGCGCGCTTCCATTATACATTGGAATCTGCTATTTGGAAAGACTTCTGTAGGTACAGTATGCACCTTGAGTGATAAAATGTCACCAACTTCATCTCAGTCTGCCACCTTGGAGATGAAGCGCCTGAGTTTCCCTGGAATATCAACGACTTCCCACGCAACGCGTACAATGTCCCGGATGTCTACCGCGAATGGCGCATGGACAATGGGCTCATGGTTATGTGCTCCATGTCTCCCTCTCCCACTCGATCAGAAAACGACAATTGAGATGGCATTTCCGTAAGGAGGATACGTGACGGCTGGAGCGGGTTGCTACAAGGGAAAGTTCGCCGTACATTAGTTGATACGTAGCCGAAATGTCTATGGCTATTCTTGATATCTGCTTGAAACTGTAACGTGATACAAATGGACCTCGAAGCTTCAAATCATGGCTTTTTACATCAATGAGGCTAACGTGGGCTCACCTCCGATCCATTCATGGTTTGACTGCTCACACTGCTTGTTCTTCGTATTGTTGAAATGCCGTCCATTATCTTTTGACATTTGTGAGCCGCTGCTTGCCGTAAAGAGGGTGGACCTTGAAGCTCAGAGAGGGCATCCACTGACTCTTGGTTCCTCTCACTGAGTGTTGTTTTGCTCACCTGTGCGGCCGCTCTTCGTGTAACCTCTAGTACCCCGGTTCTTTTAGCCTGCAGCTCTCCCACCTCTCTTCACTCGCAAGGTTTTGCTGCTTCATCGGTAACCTTTCTTCAACAACATTCTGCCTCGCAAAACTTGCTGTCGCGCACAAGAGCCATGGCGACTTCTCATCCTCGCCAAATCCGATGTAGCCTCATCATTTACGACGAGACCGATGCCCCGAGACTTCTTGACTTATCCCCTGACTTTGTCACCAACCTCAATAATAAAGGCATTCGTCTTTCATTCCTTCGCGACCCGGATCGTGGGACCTGGAGCTGGTATAGCGCCGATTTGGCTACGACAGTGTCGACGCTATATCATATCACCATCGAGCTTCAACCGCGCGGCTTCACCACTAAATGCTCCCAACTTCCTTCTGGCAACTGGCCCGCGTTAGAGAGCCACCTTGGGGATAGCAGCGGATACAGAGTTCTGGAGATCAGTGTCTCTTCCACTTCAAGCACCACGGTCACGGGATTCGGTCTGCCTTTTCATGGGGTGAATGAGACTGTCGACAACTGGGTCAATCAGCATACTCCGATCAACGATGTCATCTCTCTGCCAGAGATCCTCCACCGACGCACCTTCACTCTCTTGACGAAAGCTACAACCGATCAGATCAACCATGTCGTCAACAGCATCAACTCCCAATCGATCCCCCGCGACTATGGATACGGCGAAGAGTGAGTCCTTTGTCCTGTTCTCTAGCCACGCTAACACTTTCAGACACAGGTGGAACATGGACCAGTACAGCAAACAGATTCCCGCCAACAGAGGAATGGCCTTTCCCCCAACGATCCGCTTCAAGAATGAGAACGAGCGGAACACCGCACTTACCCAGACTCACGTGCAAGATGTGTGGGATTTCGACAACAAGTTGAAAGCGATCGCCCTCTTCGAACCGCCTGCGCTGATCTAGAAGATCGGCTCAAGCCCTGTTAAGGAGACCACCAAGTTCGTGTGTCTGCTGGAACTGAAAGGCATCTTCGTGCGTAACATGATTCCCCAAGAGAACTGAGCTAATATACGGACAGGAACCCGAGCATTGGCGCGCTGCCCATCGTGCTCTTCGAGGAGACTTGAACAAAGTTCAAGTCAAGTTTACCCGGAAACAGCGCGATGAAGAGCACCGGTCTGGACCAGTCACATGGGAAGCGGTTCTTTTGACATATGCAACGTGTGAAGAGCTTAACGGCATCGATACCAATAATCGGATCCCGCTTGGTCTCAAGCGACCCGCCAAAGGGCTGGCTGGTCATGACTTTTGCCCCATCGCTCATGAAGACTACGAGACCGCTAAAGAATCTCGACGCGACAACCTGCAACTTCTCCTCCAATCTGGTCTTCACGGCGATACCGAACGCGTCGGAGCGGTCCACAGTTTGAGCCACGGACGTATGTTTCCTCTTGTAATGGAGACTGATCATTTCGCCAACCTCAAGAGGCTCTTGTTCAATGAACTATTGATCGGGAAAGGACTTTGGGATCTCCAGAAGGACGGAGTAAACGTCAGCCTACCTCAGTTTGACCTTCTCCGAGATGTGCCCCTTCAGATCCGGGACGCATGCCTCGAAAACGTCTTTGAAGATGACAGAGAGCGAGTCAAGAAGTACTTCAGCAAGTTGCAACTTGGCCTTGGGTTGGTCACTGGCCCTCCTGGAACTGGAAAGTCCCACCTCGCATCTGCCATCATCGTCCTCATGTGTCTCAATCCGTCTCTCCAGCATGTCTACGTCAGCGCTTCTTCAAACGGTGCCACCGACAATATCCTCGAACGAATCCACGACATCGCTATCAAGACCACACGTAGCCTCATCGACCGTGGTCTCGACGTCAAACATCTGATGCTGGTACGCGGTTACAGCCTCAACACAGAGACAGAGAACTGCACCAAAGTGTTGATCGGACAGCCAATCCAAGAGTATAGTGTCTGGAACCCATCACCTTGGAAGTTGGAGCATTCACTCTGCTGGTGGACCTTGCGTGTATTGGGTTTGAGGACCGTGCCGGCACTGAGTCCAGAGGACAATGCCGAACTGTTCGACCTTCATGAGCGACTCAATGCACTTGCATCCGGTTCGGTGTCCGATGCAGGCATTTCACAATTTCGTCGCCTGGTAAGTCTTGCTCGAGGGATCTACTCTGTTGCCGAGTACAAGGTTGTAGAGACGCAACAGAACCACGAGAAAGTTCTTCGTCAACTTATGCAACTCGTCCTTGGATGTTCCAATGTTGTCGCAACCACACCTGTGGTATCAGCCAATTGGATCTACAAGTCCTTCAACGACAAAGCTCGAGCTGTTGTCTTTGACGAAGCCGCGACACTATTCTGCTCCGATGGCCTACTGGTGTTTGGTAATACGCCTCGACCTATGATTGCCATCGGCGATCCAATGCAACTCGCTCCAGTCCTATCAACCGCCTTTGAATTGCTCCAAATCAGACGTCAAAAACGTTTCTGGGAGACTTGGGACGAGCACAACGCCATACGTCTCTGGCCAACCAACCGCTTTGCTGGATTTGCACAGATCTCCTGGCTTTCATGGTTCATTCACCTCGGCTGGCCTGTCTTTCATCTCTACACCCAGCACCGCATGGCTGAGAACCTCTTCGACCTTTCCCTGAACAATGTGTATCCCAGCCTCATAGCGCATTTCAAGTACAGCCCTCTGTGTCGCATCACAAACTTTCCCATCGGTATCGATGTGGAGGACTACCTCCAACAGAAGTATCACATTCCAGCTCCTGCGAGCAACACTCTCGCGCCAGTCTTCTTCAATTGTCGGGGGTGCCCGATCCGCAAGTATCCCGACAGCGAGTCCCGCCTGAATCCTCGACAAGCGGACCTCATCGCAGACATTCTTGTGGGCATGATCAGAGAGTTGAAGTTGTCTCCGGCAGATATTGCCGTTCTTACGCCCTATCGCGCGAACTTTCGATCTATCGGGAAACGATTCAAGAGGGAGCCCGAACTACAAGATGTCGCGTGCTCGACCTTCGACACCTTCCAAGGTCGTGAGGCTCAGATCGTGGTCCTGGCTTTGTGTGTAACCGGAGAAAGTGGCCCGTTATTCGTCGGTAATCCACGCAGTCTCAACGTTGCTTTGACAAGACACAGGTCAAGCCTTCTCATCTTTGGCGACATGGGCGTACTTAAATACAAAGGCAACAAGGACACTTCAACTGATTTCATCGGTGCGGATTCCGGTCAAAAGTTCAACCTCCGAATGTTCCGTGATGTTCTAAAAGCACTTCGCGATAGCCGACGAGTTGTTCAACTTGAGGGTAAGCCTGGGGTTGATCGCGATGCATTCTGGAATGGTATGGAGAGTAAGAAGAAATGATCCGTATTCTTGTGGACCGAGGACGGAGAGCAGGGTACGGCATTATATAGCTGTTCTGGTATTTAATGTATTTAATTGTAAGACATTGCAATAATTCACCGGATGGGTATATTGGCCTCCGTGATGGTCGTCTTAAGTATCCCCGAACCAAATCGCTTATATCAAGTCTCCCACTCCTCAATCCAGCACCTAATCCAGTCTGCCACTAAATTTCTATTTCTATCTGTTTCTTAACTATAATTAAACTGAAGACTTTATCCAAAGGGGCTTAGTAGCCTTTTGCAGATTAATTAAATCTTGCTTATTTTAGCAAATAGAGAGAATTCCTTAATTTAAATATTAACCTTTATGCTATTAGATATTAAATAAAGATAAATATATACTTTAAGGTAAAGAACATATAGTGCTATATTAAAGTCTATTTTAATAAGGATTAAATATATAAATAGAGGGCATATTTAAGTATATTATAGAGGAAGGCTACTTCGCATCAGCGGGAGCTACCTAAAAGGTATACCATAAGTTAGTCGTTGAGTGTACTGGCTCTATAGCTTCTGTCAATCATTGTCATTGAAATGGAAGATGAAGATCACCCGTCCAGATTGTCAACATCAAACCTGAATCAGTCCGAGTGCGGATTCCAGTGCGAGTCAGAAACAATCTCAACGAATGGAGTGCCAGGGATTCATAAGGCCATCTGGCGCCCTGCCACTGCCAGGCCATTACCGAACTAGGCGCTATGACGAAAGGAAATAGAAAATTCCCCACAGAGCCTCACCATTGCCAGTTTTTGATCCTTCATCTTCTTAAGTCTCCATCCATCTTGTTGGTTTTTATTCTCTTGGACTTTGGACCTTCACCTCCAGTCTCATAACTCAAAACATCCAAGCCTTTCCTGAATAAAACACTCAGGTTTGTTCACATGTTCTCTTCGGTTCGCCGCTAACTTGGTATCAAGCGATCACAATGCTCTTTATCACTGACTACGAATTTCGTGCTATGCACGAACGCATTGAGAACCTCGAAATGGAGCTGGCCAAGGCAAAGACCCGGGCCACGGCCCTCGAAACCAAGGGCATGACTGCCACCAAGACATCCGATCCGAGCCCCAACGTTTGCAATCCCGAAGGAGTCGCCGGTCTTGGTAGCGACCGTGTTCGCGACTTGGTTGCTGCCAACCTAAAGGCAGGTGAATCGGATATCACCATGATTGAGAATGAGAGGGGTCGTTTCATGAAGCTGACGATGGGCCCTATCCTGATTCCGGTTTCTGAGTTACCCGACAAGTTCTCCCAGGAGCTTGAGTCTCTCTGGGCCACCAACGGACCTAGCGATCCCAAGGTACGTTGACTGTTTACGCTGATGCCCAATCTAACGTTGTAAGGCTTCCTCGACCGACCAAAAGGGCACCAAGTAATGCGAGATCTGATCTGAACCTTGTAATCGTCTAGACGTTGTAGGCAAGATGGATACTGTTGGGTGTTTTGCAGGAAAGTTGCTAGATCATGCCGGAATTTTCACGATATGTCGAGATGGGCGACAAACACAAAACTCTGAATATCTTCTCTCTTTGCCTCTTGCCTATCCCGTCTCAAACCGTTCCATTTAAACCGCCAGGAATGATGTCCAACGTTCTGAAGTGAGAGTTCCCTTTGCCAACAGTAAGCCTCGAGCTGTGACATGTGAGAGTGCAGCTCAATGGTGGGACAGTCGTTATCGTGAAGTTCAGCACCGCGACAGCAGTCTACGTCTTAGGGGCAGAGTTAGGGTCTGAATCATGCTAAAGGGTGAATCGGGGCCACCACTGACTTGAAACACTTCAATCCGTGACCTTGATAGTCCACACCTGTTATCATCTACTTTGTTTTGTTCGGCCTTAATTGTTGTAACCTGTTGGAAGCCAGTGGGAAAAATCTCATTTGCCATGGTTGAAAATTTCTGTTGGTTATCATAAATCTGCCTTCGAACACACGGAAATTATTGCGAACATATGGATTAGCAACTCGTTTGAAGGTCAGTCCAACAGTCATTCTCTAGCCATGTCTCACCTGTATCGTGGCGTTGAGCTGCTCCACTTGACCCAGATCCTCCAAGATCCATGGACCCACAATTTGTTTCTCCAGGCTGACCACATTGCTGGCAAGCTCAAGGCAGGCGCGCGACGTTGTCATTCACTCTTATTTACACCTCGGCCTGTCTTTTGAAGAAGCCTCATGTTCGCCGCCTGTTCTTGTCATCATGGGATCTTTGCGAGTTGGGTTCGGCGCGAGAAAATCAACTGTTACGAGCAACGTCATTTTCCACTACCATCACGCAACAGAGGCTGACCCGTTAGAGGTCACTCCTCATCCTCGGATCCTCTCAACGGGTTCCAGATGCCGACAGAGAACTGGAACCCGTTGAGAGGCATCACAGCCGAACAGAAAGTCAATATGCACCGAGTCATCGTCGAACCGAACAGCCCGTGGAGCAGTCAATAGCCCCAACAAACTGGACGAAGATGAGGTCAATATGGATGAGGCAGCTGAGTGAAAGAGAGAGTTGAAGGCGTACGGCAAATCAACTGATCCGAAAGAATAGCATGCACGCCCAGGACTGTTGGAGGAAGAGGGAACCCGCAGAAGGAAACCACAAATCTGTACGTGACCGTCTATGTCACTCGCAATCGCTGACGAGCTGATCAAAGAGATTGGCGTTTTAGAAACGAAGGCGACTCAACATACCATCCGAAGCAGAATGCGTTCACAAACGCCAGGCCGAGGCTCAGGAAGACAAGGTCCCGTGTGCAATAAACTCTACCACAACTAGATATGAAGTCTCGAGCACCACGTCAGAGGTGAGACAGATGAGTCGCCAATCACCACCAACCGTGAATAATCCTGTTTCTTTCTCCAGAAGCCAACGAAGGCTGGTGAACCCGCCGACATTGTCTTGCCCGCGACATGATGACATTAGGTTACCCATCGAATCTTGTTTGGCCGGGCCTCAAGTACTGGCCTTAGAATACTACGGACCAAACGCGCATCAAAAAAGCACACGATGCCAAGACGAACTAGAGGACGCGTATCACCAGTCGCTTGACAACGGCGAGGCCCGAGTACCAGAAGCCACCTGCCTGCGCGAGTATTGCAAGAAACCAACTCATCCTCTTTGAATGGCCATTCCGGCAGACCTTGAGGCAATATCCATCTCAGCCCAAGCACTCATGTGAATGCATCCAAGATCGACTTGACAACAAACGTCATATCAAAGGGCTACAGCGTCGTTGCCGGCATCCAAAGTCTCATGCAGCGCGACCCAGCATTACCTCCAAGGGTTGATCTCAAATCTCGACAGAATCAGCCCCAAGCCTCAAGCAAACCTATCCAATCAGGAATATCGAAGGAAATGGAGCAAGTCAGGTTGGCCGGAGAAGCTGAGAGGCCAAGAACATCGTTAGCTCACACATCTGACCACAAATCATCGTGTCGACAGTGTCATTTCTTATCCTGTTTGTCACACATGAGTCGCGGACTTGTGAAATGAGAGACTCTCGATAATTGTGAGCATCGTTCAACTCTGTAGAGTCTGACGATTCTTCCAGTTTTCATTTGCCTGTCACCATCCATGGCATGGCGGTTTGACATAACCGCACCCCATCTTGCATCACCTCTTTCGTATCACCAATCCTCCACGCGAGTCTCTAACTGCATGAAACAGTCTCTAATTAGTTGCCAGGAACTCTCTTCGAACTTGCCGAATTATCATGCCACCCGACCGTATGCCTCTCCCGATCGAAACAATATTCAAGCACGCGCTTTTCATCAACCGCTCCCCTTCCTCGACCACTCCTCCAAACGGCCGACCCCGCATGTTCAACACAGATATCGTGCTTCATTACGCATGGCCAGCAAGGCTCTTACGAGAGACATCTAATCGGCCATGAATTCGGTGGATGCTCATGATCGCAAGCGTGGTCTCACTTCACGGACCTGTGGGACGGCCGAGTCGGGTACAATCTCTAGCCTTTGATGAGACCCTATGCATCCGAGCCGGTGCAGGTAATCGGGCCCACGAGATTGTAGCTCGAGAATCTGCCATCAAAGCGGAATACCACTCGCCAGGTCAGTCAACTATAAGAAGAAAATTTGAAGAGTCGCCGCTTGAGAGTCACTCAAGACCCGCGTGTCAGCTTACGCCGATGACAGTTGATGAGCGAATTTCGAAACAATACTGGTGCTGCCAAGCGAAACTATCTCCGGTTCACTACAAAGCCGCAACCTGGCGCATAGACAACAGCGCTCAAATATCAAGAGGGACTTCAGTCATTCAAGGAGAGCGAACAAGAGCGCCCGGAATACCAAGAGGGGATCTCACTGAGGCGCATCTCAGTTGATGAAGGTCCTCAAGCAATACTACCCTGAGGCCATCAAATCATTATTCCGACAGTCGCCGACCCGAGACTGGTAGAAGAGGATGAGACGAGGGGACTGCAATTATTATTAAGCTTCACGCAAGCGGAGAAAGAGATGAGCATCTTCAACGACAAGTGGGACAGCGCAGCGGAAATAGTAGACGATGAGCACGAAACGAGTCTCGTGAAGATTCCAAGCCACAGACAAGCAGCTACAGACATGTAGAAATGGACACAGGAACTTTGTATCACGGACTCACCATCCGACGTATACCACAAGCCAACGTACAATCAACCACGTGGTGAGGCCGCGCCATTCAGATCCTATCGCCAGTAATGTACGCGCCGCTGCGTATGTATATTAGATTCAAGATTCCTCAGACGACAAGCCCATACCAAGTGGACTACGATGACCTCGGATGCGACGATACCTCTGTCGCGAAAGCTAAGCAGCCAAAGACTCATTGAACACGAGCAGCAGAATATGGATATTGCACCGCTGTCGGAACGTGCTGCCGTTTGACTCCAGGCGGGGAAACAGTCTGGGTCGATGACCGCATGACCTTTCCAAAGTGCCCTGAACCGATGCCAAGATCGCCGATGGAGTGCAGAGGCCCTACAGAATCCAGCTCCCCTTCCTTAGGAGCGTCTACATCCAACCGACATTGCAACTACCAGCAATGGAATTGCGTGTCAAAGAAGCTCAAACAGTGGCTCATCCCTTTGAGACCGACCCTCTTCGCTCTCTCCGGCTGTTCCCCTGATCGATATGAGTTGACAAGAATCGATTGATCTGGGTCGGTCTCCGCAGCTGCTGCTCCATTGAAGGCTTTACTGATCAAGTTACCAGGCGATTTCTCTCAGTGAAGGCGATTGCCCGTGGCTTCCTTCGACTACCTCACAGGATTGCGGCCAGCAACAGCTTGAAATGTTACGGCTTCGCCACTCTTCAATCTCACTATTCACTGTGATACATCACCCGCTGCCAAGCGCTGGTTATAGCTGGCAGTTTGTTGGGGTTACACAAGTGGGCACCGCCGCAAATCATTGACGTGTCGACGTAATTCCAAGCAATTGTTCTGGCGAATACTGTCCTCGTTATCATTGGCCAAACATTTCGGTTTTTTCCCAATCGAAAATGTTTGCATTTGTGCCAAGCCCATCCCCTCTTCACTCAACAATCTGTTGACTTCTTCAGCATCGAACTCGCAAACGGCCACTCGGATACGACAATTCCTGTGCAAGGGCCTGCCGAAAATCCGGCATTTCTGTTCTAGTTCAGAAGATTTGGCCAAATTATCAAGGAACGCGTAGGTCTATGGTGCCTTCAAAATCAATCATCCAGACCCTCCAATATCCCCACAATGACTGAACATTGACACAGTTGGAACCCAAGTGCAAGCGCCAAAGCCTGCCACCGAGCTGTACCCCGAACCTAAACCCAAGCCGTGTCCGAGCCCTCCATCCAAGACCGTCCTCAAAGACTGCTTATTCCGAACCCTGCCCCAAGCCTACATCACGAAGCGTCCCCGAAGCGTCCCATACTCCGATCCCTTTGAAGCCTTCCTTCAGCATTCCCCCGAAACATATCCCCGAGCCCTCACGGAAACTCCGACCTCGGCTTTACCATTAAAGCATACCCCGAAGAACGCAAGCTCCGAAGATCTCAAGAAGCTCAAATCACGAACCCGGCCGATTTCGGGATGGGCCACGGCCATGAATACCCAAGAACATGATTCACTCGACTGCCATAGCCACCGGCATCAACCTCAGTCAAACAGAAGTCCACGTTCCCACGCGAGCACTACCTCATCGATAAGCGCACCTACCACTTTTTCTTGCTCAACAAATGTCGCAATTTCTGGCGCACACTCTCGGATGCCAGGTGGCCTGAACAATCACAAGCACACCGGAATCACCGTTTCGCAGCAAGGCCTTGAACGGCGATTTTGTATCTTGCGCTCTCGTTCCAGAGCGGCAATCTTAAGCGATCTCCTCTTGAGCTGCTAGATGCCGCCGATGGCCATCCCGCATGCCCTTGACTCTCCCAAACCCACCGGCCCCGGAAGCACCTGGACAACTCCCCTACAGCACGCCAGAGGCTCGCCAGGTCGTCCATGGATCCTACAACTCGGCTTGACGGGGATCGTCAGTATGGGATTTAGGGAACAAGCTCTGGACAGTCAACCAGCGCAAGCCAGCGTTTCTGGTAGGTCGTTCTTGCCATACACTTAACAGTCGCGATGTACAATTCCTGATTTGGCCATCACGTTCTCCGCCATTGGCTTTTCAAGAATAAGCATAACCGTCAACATGGGTCGCACGCGTCACGAGTGGCATTTGTTAGGTGCGCCATCAATCCCGGTAGTGTTCAAGAATGCGCCGATCTGCGCTCGTGGCGGCAGTTCCGACGCCGACAAAACATAGAGGAGGCCCTGCACTGTGGACTCAACAGGTTCTGAGGTGAACTCCCATCCCGAAGCATCGTTGAAGAACGTTGTTGGTCTCTCCCAAAGACAACACCCCCGAACCACTTCTACCGATTTGCACAAATTCTCAACAATATTTATCATGAATCATGGAGCGCTCTTTGGATGTCGAAGCAGGTCAGTCGGTTGCCTCATCTGGTATCCCATTTTCTCCCATTGTTCATCCTCCAACTGAGCCCTGCTTACCCTTTCATCACCGCCGCCAAACCCATTTCTGACACCTGTCTGTGAAGCCCTCACTACATGGAATATCTCGTCACCGTCAGCCCTCGCACGCACAATCGCGCGCTTCGCAATTTGATGGCCCCAGCATCTCCAGTTTGGAGATCATGTTACCATGGGTATCTAATTCTTCTCGCTGTTCGACCTCTGACTAACACAACCCTTCACTTCAAACAGGAGACAATTATTCTATTCTTCATTCATCCTTGCGCGAGGAACGCCCTCAGAGCCACCAAACGTCTCTGCTGATCCTTATCAATGTTGCGATGCTCTATTCGCCACCCTCAATATACCAAGAGCCGCAGCCAGGTTACGTTGATGGCTCTCCACGAACATTCAGAGTGCTTGAACGCGTCGGGGGGATTATGGAGAGGGTTTTTCTTTCTCACACGAGCGAAGAATACCACGGAGCAAGTAAGTCACATCTATGAACTGGTCGGATTGATAATGCATGGCGCCTATCACTAACATATTCTTCTGTCATCAGGCTTCCTCGGGATCTTTCGACGTCGCTGAATGCATGTCGGCCGCTGTCGCCCAAACCCTTCACAAGAATATCAATATTGATCAACAGGGCGATCGATATGGACGCCTGGAACCAATCAAATTGGGGTTCACGTGCATGATTGAGTTCGACCATGTGTGTTTTTCCCGGCGATTCATGGTGTGCTCAAGACAGGGAGAGAGGAGGAGCAATGTGGCATTCGCTCGTGCGGATAGCGCCTCGTGGACAACGGCGGAGCATGACTGTCCCATCAAAGGGAAGAATGATGCCCAGCTGAAGATGGGATATGTGCGTGATGATCGTCTCGCTTACAACTCTTCATGACAGGAACCACACAATATCGACGCCAAAGAGCGCTGCCGACAAGACACGAATACGAGCCACGAGCACCACAGGTATCGAAGCCTGATCCAAGATGAGTGACACCGGTCAATTCACGACGACGATTGGGGCAATCAGGGTACTCTCAGCGGATGCGGTCTGGGTGGCGGAGGGTCCATAGCTTGAACACTGGTTACAGATGCAGAGAGGGATAGATGACACTCGATTTACAAGCAGGTCATCAACCTCAAGTGGTACGGATGCTGAGCAGTCGTCCATCATAAGCAAAGACGCTGTTGGAGGATCACGACCGATAGCACCTGTAGGCGCTGATCACACATCGGAGGCAACTGTCGCTACGAGTTGGGAGCTACTCACCCCTGATCGACGCCGCCACGTCTGCTTCGATTACTTCCACGCTGAGACTATTGCTGCCACTCTCGCTCTCCATATTCCGAGCCGCTGGCATTAAACACTAGTTACACCTCGGCAAGTAGGTATCACAGTCGAGAGAGCACCATTAACCCCAAGTAAAGCCCAGAGACAGAGCAATAGCATGTTGTCAGGTGAGAGGAGACATCACAATGTATCTATTGGCAATAAATAGTTGAAATATTGAGGTTGCTCACATGGTTCTCTTTACAATGACCATCAGGTCACAAAAAGGCTTTGAGTGATAAGTTTCATGGTCGGTATTGATTTCTTAGCCCCTTTTCATCAAGATTCATCCCAGTGCAATTGCAACTCTATACATCCCATGACCCCTACCCTCCAACGGCCTTGTGATCAGGTTGCAGATGGTCAAAGTCCAGCTAAGCCATCTTCTGCTACGTTCATGAGGTATTGGCGAGTCCGATTAGGATGTGTTGGTACCGATTGTTTCTGGGCTCTTGTTGCCAGCTTGTTCAATAGTGAGCGCTTGATCACCCAGACCAGGGAAACCCGGTGAGAATTTCCGCGACAAACTCCTTGCTGCAGCAGGATTGGTGCAGCCAGGTGTGCCAGGGACGGGAGGTTCTGATAGCAGGCTTGTTGGCTCGACTGACGACGAGCAACTGAACCTTCTCAGTCAACGACATGGAGATGAACCTGCGACAGTCGTCCAGAGCGTGATTCCGTGCGTTGCAGATAAAGCAACCCGCAAAGTCACCCTTTGCCGCCATGAGGCAGTTCTCCATGCTGCGACTATCGCTGTCGCAGAACTCACAGTGCATCTTGCTAACAGGGTTGGCCACCCTGGCAGCAAGAAACTCCTGCGATCTAGCGATTCTGACTGTCTCGGTACGACCAGAGGAATGATGAACCGTTTCCGAGATCTTATCAGCGTCGATCTCATTGAATGTGTCATCATCTTCTGGTCGCATCCTCACAAGAATCTTGTTGACGCCGCTGGTTCTCTGAACATGATCTAACATGAAGTCGACATGTTCATATCCAGAAGCGTATCCAATCAACTCTCGGTCGGGAAACTGAGCGGCGAAGCACTGAGGGCTGTCACTATGAACAGACTTGTCAACAAGTTTGGAGAAAGTTCTCCCCCTCGAGTCGGCGATGTCACGTCTTTCGGCTTCCGTGGCAAAGTCGTACCGTTCATTTCTGGCTGGATCTTGTACCGGGGCTGAAGTGGGAGAGTGCCGGAAGCAAACTCATCATCAGGGACAGGGTTGGACCTATGCATCTCATCCCACGATGCATGAGGACAGTCTTTGATGAAGAAACTAAGCAGGTCGTCAAGACCGAACTCTCAATTACTCAGAGTGAGCTTAATGGATTGCAATGGTGGTGCCTCCAAGTGGCTAACCGATTCCCCCGCATCCGTGTCTATGCCGGGAGCGAGGGTCTCGGAGCAAACGAAGATGCCGCTGTATACAGGCCTCTTCACATCATGAATGACCAGGCTGGTGCTTTTATCAGCGCCATCTACGGAATATCTAGCTGGATCGATGTTGACCGAGTGTTGGGATGCTTCATCAAATCACCTGCCATTATTTCACAGGTAAAGGGCCTGTCACGAAAGGAGGGTATCATCCATGGAAACCTCGCAAGGCTTGCGCTTACAGGCACTGAGGAAGCTACCTACCGAGGGATACTACACGCCACTCGCTACGACCATCGTATCGCGCATTTCTATGCCTTGTATTCGTCAGACAATCAGGTCCGGTCACTGAAGGCACAAATTGCAGTTGTACTGGCCCTGTTGAAAGACTGGACTGTGGAGGTTGATCCTGAAAACGACTTTGGTGCTGACGTTCCAGTATTTGGCTGGGGATCAGATTTCTCCAAGTTCGGAGATCTCTGGCAAGTTCTTGGAATGTGGAAAGCCATTGCTGTGAACTGGGAAGAGTTTGGCGACATTCCCAATGATCAGGAACAGGTGTGGGATGCGACTGGCTATTTGCTACTGGACATAGAGGCCGCTCTTCACTTCCGCTACACAAGTCGTGACCTAGGCATGGCCCTGTTTGAGGTAGCGAATAATTCAGACTACAACGTTTGGCTGCCTGGCCATCACATCAGGGATGAGACTGAAAGCCTGACCAATGATCAGATGAGGGAGGTAATGCAACATCTGTTGCGCGCGTTCCAGCATCAACTCATTGTCACTCATCTGGCGGTTGTCGATGGTGGGCAACATCTCAAGCACGCTGTTGTCTCAACCGGGACAAGTGTTGAGCTGAGGAGCAAGAGGATCGGATCACCTCTTCCTGGCGCAATCTTCACGGACCTGGAGAGGAACGGTGTTCTTTATGGCATCTGCACAGAGTTCATCAAGGAGGAAGACTCGCTGGTGGGTATGAATTGGACATGTATTCCTCATGATCTGGTTGCGCAGTACATTTGACAGAACATGATGCACCTGTGTCCGATGCTGTACCATGCTATGTCAGTGACACGATCTCGAAAGCATGATAGTTTGCTTAACACATCATGCTGCCACACTTTTGCTTGGCGTCCAAACGACCGGGTGAGGCCCGTATTACGGCTTGTAGTTGAAACTTGCATTCAAGGTAAGCCATTTACAACGCTCTTTGCTCACATACTAACATCGTGTAGTAATGTCTCTATAGACCAACGATCTCAGACCATGACCGACAAGTATACTATACCAACTGCAAATCTTCGAGTTGTCAATAACGCCGGTGACACTGGACGAAATAACACTTGGTGGTCTGACATTACCAATCGACGGACACTACATATTGGAGGCGTTGGGTAAAGGACAATGCATGGGAGGGACATGCTGCGAATTGGAGCTGGGACTTGTTGCTTGGTGGTGAGGGTAGCTGAAATGAAGAGAACCTAATAAAAGCTTCCACATCAATGGTGATCTTATGCTAATGGTAATGTGACTTGCGTAACGAGGTAGACATGTGATTCAGTTGAGACCTGTGCCCGAGAGCTTATAATGAGTAGACACAACTTAGTTACCTCGCCTGCAGTTACAATCCTGGAAGCTCTCATACATACTGGATAGGTATAAGCGACTGAGAAGCAAAACCATCCAAAACGCGGGTCTTGAGGTCAGGATGATCGAGTTGGGTGTCAGACTAATCAGGCTCTAGGGTTGTTGCTGATATCCATCCACCACCAGGAAATGATGGAGAGACCCGACCGGCAATTGTATGTGTTAACAATCCCGGGTCTCCTGGATGTATTATTGGCTGTATCAATCTCTGAGGTTTATTTCTATACTGTCGTATCAATGCCATTTCACGTAGCTGAGGTTTAAACAACACTTGGCAAAAGACACTTCGACGCCTCGAATCAAGCTCGCATTTACTCATCATACGTCAACTCATCCCTTCCTTTCCACTAAACTTTGAGTATCGAAAGCAAGAATTCGTTTAGTCAAACCCTATGCCTCTAATCTCGCTCTGGTCCAACTCTGGTTGATTCCGGGTTTTGTTGCTTGACCTCCCATACTCCACGTCATTTCTCATGTCCTTCTATGCCAGTTGGACGAACTGGTACTTGAAAAGCAGAAGAATTATGGTCTTGTCGGGCCCGAATTCTAAGATGTTTGTAGGCCCCTATTCGATGGGCCCAACAGGCCCATCCCAACACACTACTCGAACGAGACACACGGGACATACACTATACGGGGACCAGCACCAACAACAGGCCTCACGTCATTTTATGGCAATTCATTATTTGCAGCAGGTGTCTCCGGTCGCTTTGCTTGTCAGCCATGATCTCACGTTGCCAGTGTCCCAATCGTTTCCAATGGCAGGACTACCAGTCTGGCGTCTGTCAGCGCTCCGAAGACTCCACAAACGATCGCCGACTGACACCTATCTGTGCCTATATATGCTTGCCGCCACGACGAATAGAGTGCGAGATACGTATGAGCTGGATCATTGATGGCCAACCCTGCTACGCGCCTTGGGTGGGTACAGAACAGTGGATTAGCAAGGAGATACGCCGACAATATTACTTTGAGTTACATTGCCTCATTGGGATAAGACGTTGTCGTCTATTGGCTGGGGCTGTAAAGCTAAAACCTTGTTTGTCTGTAGGAAGGTGTTCGTGATAGCGACTTCCTCAGTGGTTGACACAATCCAGGATTTACAGTCGCATCACCAAGGGGAATGTTGGCGGAATGAGACGTGGATAACAGTATTACACTTTAATATAGCTAAACGCTTGAAATAAGTATTTTTCCACTGAATCATCATGTCCGCCACCAGTCTATATGGGATTTCGCCAGAGGTCGAGGATACAGGGGCACTTAGACAGGAGATGTTATATATAAGAGCAGCTGTCACGCATGATATAACTTGATTGCCATACTCTGGCTAAAGGCAGGGTCCTTGGATCACGTTCTTGGGGGTGAGCCTGGCCAATGATCAAGTTATTCCCGGACAACAAAGCGCTTACAGCTGAGAGTCCGGGTGGCAGGAAAACAACAGAATCCATCAGTGAGCCGCGGGCTGAGCTGTGTAGGTAGAAACTCACTGACGATTGCACGATGATTACACAGGATTGCCGTTGATTTGAATAGGTTCAAGTTTGTAGGGTCACTTTCGACAAGACAACCTACTAGCAACAACCAGGAACTACGGGCCAAGCAAAGCTGTGTCGGTTTGGGGATCTCAAGTTCTTGAACGTCTTTATTTTTGGAGTGGGAGGGGCTGTTTGTCAATAATCCTCTGTGCCCGTATGGTTAAAAAGGCATGACCGCTGGTTCCATGAGCCTGTGGAACAGATCTGGATGTTGTTGACACGATAGATCTTTACGAACCGACTCATATGCCTGATGAAGATTGTGAGCTTCGCATGGACAGGCCCCAAAGGCAGACTGCAAATGTGCTGCTACCAGCGGCGGTGCTGATAAGGGAGACAAATCGAAGGGCGGGCGGGATGAACGTCGTGAGGCCGTGGGCTGGGTTTCTCTTTTGGGGGGTCTCACCAGGAGGATTTGTGCCTACGAAACTGCCTCAGCCCCCGGGACTACTAACAAGCCGGACATGCACCAAAACAGAACCGTGCGACCCGAGAGCAGCCAAACAGGTCTGCCCGGTCAAAACAGCCCAACTCTAACAGGCCTGGAGTACCCATTGGCCATGATTCCGCTCAGCTACCAGCCTATGGGGTCGGTAAAGTACCTATCTCTTTGAGCGGCACAAGCCTTAGGCGGGTCACTCGCCCCACTTTGCTTACTAACCATGCTAGTACCTGCAGGGTACGTAAAGTTCTCGTCAGACAGCTAGATGATTTTTTACCACCAAATTCATCAAAAACCTCA
>NJCR01001263.1:0-21270 GCA_002234235.1 Fusarium hostae
GTTGGTCTAACCGGTCTACCACACCGGTTATTATGTAAGCAGCTGGTATGGTCTGGTCTGGACCCCCAGACCAGACCAGACCAGACCATTCCGATCACTGGTAGTACCGTATGTTGAAAGGTCGATGTTTGCCACTGGAAGTGTTAGAACAAGGACGAAGAGGGGGTTAGGAAGGGAGAGGTACGGTCTGCCCAGTCGAGATCTTCCTTTGTCTCTGGGACATAGGAGTACTGGGGAATCTCTGAGATAGCAGAAGGCATCTTGTTCTATATCGATTAAGTATACGGTGATTATGGTTTGAAATTCCGGGCTCGACGAAGGATAGTCAAGTTGATATATATGCGCGACATTCAATATGCTGACATATCAATGGAGATAGCAATGTCGTGATTGACTTCTCCGCATGAGATGCCACGCTATGGAGGGGAAGATGTTTTCCGATGTTGATCAACTGCTTGCTCAATCTCGATAACAATGGCGCAATTTGATCCTTGGGGGCTTAGTCAGGCTCAAGACTTCAACGTTATTCAAGGCTTTTCGTTGTCTCAATCTTCTCAAAACCCAAGACGATCTACAATTTGTATTCTCTGAGCTCATCGTATAAGAGAATCAATGATTATGTCTCCTTCGCTCAGGGGCGAATATGGAGTGCTCAATGTGAGTCTCTGCAACTTAAGCGACTTTTCCCTTGTTGAGGGCTTCTCCCAAACCTGATACTTTCGACTCTCGACTCTCCCCTTGCAGTGGAACTTAGGGGATTGGCATTACTGTTAACCTAATTGATTACACCATACGAATATTCCGAGAAATCAATTGGGCTTGTCTGTGCCGCTTTCAGCGTGGTTGAAATGAGCTAGTACAGACGGATATGGCAGGCGGGTCCAAGAAAGTCACGCAAGGCCGTTAAAACTCTCAACCTAAAGTAAACATCATTAACTTCATTTGAAATTCGCAACATGGCCACAGCAGCTTCTCAACTACGACAAAAGTCATGGAGACAAGATGAGTTTCTCATCTCAACTGACCCCTCATTGATCCCAGTCGATGAAGTCATCGAAGTTTTCACCTCCGACGAATTCTACTGGGCAAAACCTCTCCAAGAAGATGCCACGCGCGAAATGCTCGACAATTGTCTTTGCTTCGGTCTCTACGACACAGATCAAAAATCACCGCCCCCATCTCCCGGCAACCCTACCAAAAAGAAGTCCTCCGGCCCAAAGTTCATCGGCATAGCTCGGTGCATTACAGACTTCACAACAGTCATGTACATAACCGACGTCTGGGTCTCCCCCGCCTACCGCAGCGAAGGACTAGGCACATGGCTTATGGAATGTGTAAATGAAGTTACCGAGTCAATGCCGCATTTGAGAAAGAGTATGCTTGCTACGGGAGACTGGGAAAAGAGTGTTCCGTTTTATGAGAGGGTTATGGGGATGAAGGTTACGGAGGGGAAGAGAGGGGAGACGAGGGCGATTATGGAGAGGAGAGGGCGAGGAAATCCGAGGTATGAGGATGAGAGTAAAGAGAGGAATGAGGAATAGAGAGAAGCGTCATTTTGAGGTTTTTATTTGTTTATCTTGTTTATTGCTGCATTTCGTTTCTTATTAAATTGTGTCATGAAGTTACGGTTGCCTATTGGCCGAGGTTGAGACGACAACCGAAAATGCGGGGTCACGCTCATATCATCAACCCACTGAGTGACCACCAAATTCATCATCTCAATACACGATCTCTCATAAGCTTGACCAAAATGCCCTTCCCAAAACTACCCCCAAGAGCCGCCTACATCCGTCTCTCAAACCCCACCAAACGCAACGCCCTCAGCATCCCCGTCCTCCAAGATCTAAAAACCCAAATCACCAACGCCCTCAGGTCACCAGTTTCCGGCAGAATTCGTCTGCTCCCCAGATACAAAGCCGAATATCTCGACGAGGTCGAGAAAGCCAACAAGGACTCACACCCCAAGCTATGGCGCAGGCACGGCTGGCTCATCAGCGCATCGGAATGGAAGAAAGAACGTGCTGGTCTACCTGATCTCATGGTCCTCAGAAGCGAGGGACCTGTGTTCTCATCGGGCCATGACCTTAAAGAGCTGTCGCAGATGAGTCATGAGGAAATCCAGACTGTGTTTCAACTTTGTAAAGAGGTCATCATGTTCATTCGAAGGAGTCCTGTGCCGGTTATTTGCCCTATTCAGGGTCTTGCTACAGCCGCTGGATTCCAACTCGCTATGAGCGCCGACTTCCCTATTGCTCTACCAGATACCCAGTTTGCTCTCCCGGGAGCAAAGATCGGATTACCATGCACCAGTCCCTCAACTGTCATCTCACGACGTTTTTCTCCAGGAGCAACATACCGGCTCCTCGCGACGGCAGACCCGATCAAAGCATCAGATTACCCAGGCGCAGTCGACGTCGTCAAAGTGTTACCAGGTGAAGATCCCGAAGAGGCTCTCGAGAAACGTGTAGCAGCTGTTGTCGAACGGTTGGCTTCAATGTCGCCTCAGCAACAGGCTATAGGAAAATGGGCGTACTGGACGCAGTTTGGATTTGGAACAACGCATAGTGATGGGTACGAACAGGCTTCCAACTGGGCGGCGAGGGTTATGGCGTTACATACGAAGAGCGAGGATGCTAAAGAGGGTATTGCCGCGTTTTTGGAGAAGAGGGAGGCTGTTTGGATAAGCAAGGGTGAACCTGAGGAGCCGAAGGAGGCAGCGACTGAAGTTGATGCGCCTGAGGCTGATGCTCTTGCCACCGAGGCAGATGCCGCGGTTAATGTTGGTGCTCTTGCAACTGAAGTCGCCGATCCCGTGACTCAGGATGATGCTCCTAAAACTGAGGATGGTACGTCTGCCACTGAGGCTGATGACACTACAACTGGGAGCCTGACCCCCAAGATTGAGGTAGATGGTCCTACCACGACAGCTCGCAGCTAAGGCTTGTGACTAAAATCTAATATTCACCAGATAGCTTACTTAGATAACAACCTGAACTATCAATCAAGAGATAGCATCAGTTCTAGGATGAATTATTCACGTAATACACAAGTCCTGTACAACCATGAGAAACACTAGCGCACAGAATAAAAATCTGCCTTATTGATTCCAGTTGGTATCGCAAGACTGTCCACCTCAATCACCGTCTCCCTCGCATAAATAAACCGCGTCTGCAAGAACCCCACCTTAATCTCCATAGCACCCCACGTCAGCAAACAATTAGATATGTGTTGCACTCAAGACTTTGTCATATTCTATCGAAACACGACCTTTCGTCGAGGCTGTTCTTGTTGAAGAGAGTGTTCTTCTTTGCACAGACATCTACACGGTCTGGGAATCTGTATGCCACGAGCTCGGATACACCTGGTAGAGAGCAGGCAAGTAGGATGACGTAGTAAAGAAATGTTTATCAGTACCCAGTCAATGATGGGGCACAAAGCTCTTGCAGTTCATCAGGCTCCCACCCAATACTGCTCCTAGAGTCTCGCACCGACGTGTATAACAGACAGTACAGCAGCCATGGCCATCAATGGTCATAACATCCAATCTAAAAGAAAGTTCTTTTGCAGAACGGCATATGCATTATTGACTGATGGGGTGCTGTACATCTGGAGGTAATGCGGATAGAACGGTTGACAGAAACTGGCTGGGCAGCTGAAAGGGTCAATGCAAGAGGAGTAAAACGCCTTTCATCAAGGTAGCAATCTCTTTTTTGGAGCCTGATTCTCCTTATACTTTCAGCCTTTGAACGTAACTAACAATATGGCCGGTGAAACGCATGTCTACTGTCACTGGGAACTGCACACTGTTTCAGTCTGGATTTCACCAAGCTGGCCGGAAGTCAACATATCAGTCGCCAATTGCACCCAGTAGACAAGAGACGACTTTGGGACAAAGTCCCTCTTTATTAGCCAGTTTCAGGAGACCAGGGTAACCATTCACCATGAAATCTCACCAAGAGAGTCTTAATTTAGTACTCAAAGATCACAATAAACGCAAGATTGCGCATATGATAAAATTTGACTGATAGGGGAAGGTCTGCTATAGACAACATATGAGAAAGCCCGCTTCGGTTGATGTACCAGATAGGTCCCAAGTGATAGGAATACAATTGTCTACAAAGAGACACATACAAACATTCTGATACCAAACACGAATTGAAAGTTCAACTTGAAGGCGAGGAACTCCGTGTGTCCCAACTAAATATCCGTCCTAGTGAAAACATGCTTCTCGTCGTGCTCGCAGTTGCGTCACTGCCTCTCCTTTCCGCTCTAGACTTCTTCTCCATCTTCTCCAACTCTACTACTGGGTCCAGGGACAGGAACTTATTGACCGCCTTACTCGACGAGTAAAACCTTCGAAGTTTCTTTCTGGCTGTGTTTCCATCATTATCCTCCTGCTCCGGGTTTGCATCTCTGGCACGCAAGCGGAGAATCATCTCTTCTCTTCTTGCCAATGAAATCCCAGTGCTAGACGAGCAAGCCAATATAGGGCAAATTCCCGTCTTATCAGCTTGATTCACGTCCGCTCCAGCCTCAAGGAGCTTTTTCATCATCCTCCAGTTACCCTGATCACATGCCGTAAACAGAGCTGTTTTGCCACAAGCATCTCGTGAATTGATGTCAATCAGAGATGAGGCATCATGACTATCTGGGTCCGCATGTGTCAGGCTTGACAGATGTATCGACCCATTTAGAGCTTCGAGAAGTAGACTCATTGTCTTATGGTCATGGCATACATGAAGCGGTGTGCGACCCTGTCGATCCCGTACATGAACTAGTGACGGTGTCTTGAGCAGGCTTCTGACTACAGCAGTATTTGACTTTCCGCTTGCCAGAAGAAGCGCTGTGTCGCCACTCGCGTTTTTGAGGGCGAGGAGGTCGTCTTTCAACAACAGTGGAATGATGGATTCTTTCATCTTGGTATCTAGTGCAGCTTCATGCAATACACTATTGCCCTTTCCGTTCTGCTGGTTCGTAAATACCAGTTGGTCTCCCTCCGTGCGGACTTCAAAGCGCTTCTCCAAGCACCATTCGACAGCCTTTTCGAGGTCGCCACGTACTTTCGTTGGATCATACCCAATGTGGTGTTCTAGGTATTTTCCAAGAGCAACGGCATACTCCGGACGGCCTTCTCTCTCGTAGATTTGGCAGACCACCTTGGAAATTTGTTCTATCTCAGTATGATATCCATCCTTATCAACTTCAGCATAGCCACTCAACAGTGCACGTCGGAGCCAGTCTCTTGCTTGGGCCCAAACCTTCATGGCGTAGTACATACGCCCTACACTCCACCATACGTCGCGTAGATCCGGGTCGTCCTGGTCAAGGTTGGGTATGATGTTCTCACGCACGTACTCCTCGGCTCTAATTCCGAAGACAGGATGCTTCTCGACCGAATGAAGAAGAAGGTTAACATATCTTTGTTGAAGACGGAATGTCTCCTTAAAGGTTGGCGTAAGTCCTTTAACTCGGTTCAGCTCTTCAGATAGTCGAATGACTTCGAGTTGAACATTAGATGCAATGACAGGAATGTTCGAAGCTTCCAGATGGTCGACTTGTTGCATGGTGGCATGAAGGCGTAGCTCCTGTTCAACGGGACTCACTGTATTTATAGTGATTATTTCAGTCGTATCATGCATTAGGTCCCAATCTACCTCGGTTGGCGTAAGGGTACCCCCATCTGAAAGGTCAAACTTTTGAATGGCAATATGTCTGGCGAAGCCCTCTGCAGACGCCAGCCAGTCATCTAATTCAACTTGGGGTTCTTCAAGGGGTTTAGGTGTAGGAGCGAGTTTCCAACTGGCATGGCCTGTCCCTAGAGCCCGCTGAACTTGGTTCATATCATCGTCGTTGACTCTATAATATTGTCAGCATGGTTCAAGAAGAATATACAGCCATTATTTTGTTACCCTCTTATCAGATCCCTGTTGATCTGAAGTAGATTGACGTGTCGATCTATCCACTTGAAGAGCTGCTCATTCTCTCTCCAGTCCATGGTACAAGCAAGCTTGACTTTGCTTTTCAAAGAGACCCTTGAAATCGAACCTGGACTTGCAAGATTGGCCTTTGAGATATTCCTTTCGAGCTTCCGAAGATCACGGTTGAATCGATCCAGATGTGTGCTGATGACTCCATAGTGCGTTCCTTCGAGAGAATCCTCGGTGGGTTGAGTGGCCTTTCTTTCTCGTAGCACAGCTTCGAATTGCTGCGACATGTGTTGGAGAGACTTGATCGTGACGTTCCATTGGTCCAACGTTTCGTGTGAGTCTTTGATCGCCGTTACACATATATCGATAGCTTTGCAGGTGCCTACAATCGCCTGTGTAATGGCGATGACACCGCCGACAGATTCCATCGGGGTCATGCCTATTTAGTTGTAAATATCTGCTCGACAAGAGTCTAGAAAATTAATCTGGGGTATGCGTGCTTAGAACGTGGTAAGAAGGAAATAGGGCAGGGTTCAGATGGAGAAATATGGGTAGATGAGATGATGAAAGAGATTACTAATCGGAATCCGTTGTAAATGCTCCGCCTCCGCAAAAGCCAAGACCTTTCTAATCTGGATAAATACCGAAATATCCACATGATCGTGAATCGGGGGGTCTCGGGTCTGGGGAATGTGGATATAGGAGGCAAAATCAGGCTGTGGACGCTGTGTATCATCACCAACCGCCCATGGCGTCGTTTGAAACATCGGTCTGAGTCAAGTACTGTCACTAGGGCTGGAGCATGCGTAATCAACTCAGCCTGGAGACCCGGTTGGCGGTTCAATGCCGGGTTGTTGAATCAATGACGCGAAGAGACTAAACCTTCTGTGTATTTTTCGCTGCACTTTCAGCAGCTAAGGGCCGCAGAATTGGCCTGTATGCTATAGCATCACTAATTAAAGTCCCAAATAGCAAAGTTGCCGGTCATGCATTTGTCTAGACTGTCGCCAGCCTTATTTTCAACCCCCTTACCTGGGATGACTCGTTTATCCCATGATATGATTGGTGATAACTTGCATTTGGTCAATGCTCAATGAAATATCGCAGCGCGTTTGTTTGTCTTCTAGGATTAACCATGTGATATATTCAGCTTTCTCGTATTCAAAAGTTTGTTTATTGTTTCGACCCTGGCGGTGAACCTGTAGTCCTGCAGCCATGTCTTGGCCCACTGCGGTAAGGCTCCCTATGCAGTTCGCCGAGACAGCAGAGCCTCAATTGGAATTCCGTTGGCAAATCAGGTAATCGTTATTAAATATTCATGTGAATCTGTTTCTCAGAAGTATGCCTTGTGCAGTTATATGACGCCCCTTTGACCAGCTTTTCCAAGTTTCCATTTATCCAACTGAAGCTCAACATTTCAGACATTGAGGGAGATATACCAAGTTCACTACCTTCGACTCATCGACACTCAACATGACCGACGGAAAGGCCTCGTTCTCTCTTTCCGAGAAACTTTCCAAGTTCAAAGAGGACTGGGAGAAATGGATACGCAGGCAAATCAAGGAACGAGGTGGTGATCGAAGCGTGCTCTGTGAGTATCCTACTGACTGGTGGCAATAACTTTCCTGAGCTAATCTTTCAACAGGCGACATGACTTCCCCTACCGAGATCAGAGAGTCCCTAACCTGCCTAGCAGAGCATCTTCCCACCGTGAGCGTCGACGAACTCGAACGCGCGTTCAGTATCGCTCAGAACATCAACTACTACGCCGTTGCTGAGCAAGGATCCTCCGAAAACCCGATGCCGAATGACCTCACAGAGGATGAGAAGAAGTGTATTCGTGATGAGAGAGAGCATGTATTCTCCCAGCCTGGAATGCCGATCATCATCATCACGGTCTCCCTCGCCGCATTTCTACAGGGGCATGTCCAAGCTTCGATTAATGCCGCTGATATTTACGCTATGGACGCGGCAAATCCGCTTGATCTCCCTAGAGGAGATGAGACTTGGTCTTCTGGGGCCATGAATGCAATGCCATACTTCACTGCTGCGTTACTAGGTTCACCAATGTCACTTCCGATAAACATCTGCATCGGTCGTCGCGGTGCGCTCACGGTTTCCGCTTTCTTGATCATTGCTAGTTCCATTGGCTCTGCATTTTGTCAGACATGGCTGGAACTACTCTTGGTCAGGATTATTGCTGGTGTTGGTACGTGCAGCCTTGTATCTTTGAGCAACTCCTTTCTGCTTAGTGGACTAACGGAGGTTCAGCAATGGGCATCAAGGCAGTTAGTGCTCCCGTTCTTGCGTCTGAAACGGCCGTAAGATTCTGGCGAGGTTCAATCGTCCTGGCCTGGCAGCTCTGGTATGTCATGTCTCTCTATTCAGTGACTCCCTCTAATGTCCACAGGGTTGCTTGCGGCATCCTCATGGGGTCTGTTATCAACATGGCAATCGCCGATGCCACAGGATACCTCGAGGAAGAAGGGAAGAACCGTTCCAGACTAGCCCTTCGTCTCATCCTCGGGGCTCCAGCTGTTCCAGCACTGCTTCTACTCATATCTGTCGCCATGTGCTATGAGAGCCCGCGATACTACATGCGTTCCGACACTCCCGGTTACAGTATCGATCGAGCTTTTCAGATTCTGCTCAAGATCAGATCTCATCGTGTAAGTCTTCATCTACTGTATGCCCTCGGTAATGCTGATTCGACGCACTCAGCTGCTTACCTTGCGTGATCTCATCCTTATCTGGTGGCCCACTAGACCAGAAAGGGCAGTGCCCGACCAGGCAAGTCTGGAGAAGAACAAGCATAACGGCCTCACATACATGGGACGCGTTGTAGCATCTTTGAAACTATCACAGCTGCAGTACTCGACTCTTTTCCAAGCAAGATTTTTGAGAAATGCAGTTTACAGTACTTGCATCGTGTCTTTGGCACAGCAGCTGTGTGGGGGTTAGGTCAAGCTTCATCCTTGGTAGCAGGATATACTAATACATCTCTAGTCAATGTCTTCGCCTTCTATTCTAACAAGATGTTCAGTGGGGCATACGACAACCTCAAGGCTACTCTCGCGTATAGCGTTGGGTTTGGTAAGTGTTCAAAAAGTGTCTAGTTCATAGTTTACTATCACGGCTTGCAATGTCCCTCTAGTTCATTCTCATTCATTGAATCGAAGCTTGACACTGACCATATTGTACAGGTGGAGTGAACTTTCTCTTCGGGCTCCTTGCAATGAGGTCAGTTAGCGAAAAGCTTTCAGCTCACAATATACTTATCATCTTAAGATCTATCGATACCTTAGGCCGCAGACGATGGCTGCTGTTCACGCTCCCTTTGATGAGCTTGTTTCTCATGGCGGCAGCTATTGCATATAACGACAAGTTCTCAAAGGGTGTAGAAGCACGAGACATTGTAGGGACGGTCTTCGTATACTGTTAGTCCGTCAAGGGAGTTAGTATGGTGTCACAGTATGACTGACAGGAGGCAGGTTTCGTGGCTGCTTATGCCCCTGGACTTGGTGAGTAATGACTTCAACAGCATCAATAAGGCCGGCTCGCGACTGACAATACGCCAGGGCCCATCCCATTCACCTTAGCTTCTGAGAGGTGACTATCCCTCCGTTTGACAATGGTATTTGTGGCAATACTAACTTGGATCAGTTTCCCATCATCCCATCGAGAAGCGGTAGGTTGTCTAAGTTATTTTGTTATCACCAACTGACATGATATCTAGGGTGCCTCAGTCGCCATTACCATGAATCTCTTCTTTGCCGGTCTCCTCTCAATCCTTTTACCAGAGATCTATGATGCTTTTCATGCACGAGGAACACTGGGCGTTTTCTCAGTCCTTAATGTCATCGCATTCATCCTCGTCCTCTTTTTGATCGAGGAGACTAGCAGCCGAAGTTTGGAAGACCTCGAAAAGGTTTATGAGCGCCCAAAGATACAACTGGTGATGTGGGTATGGCATGAGCAACTCCCATACTTTGTGAAGAAGCGCATCCTTTGGAGACGAAATGTTGATGAGCCTGTGCCTTATGACAGTTATGGTGAGGAGAGGAACGACGGTGAATCAGAAACAGAAATGGAGAGCTTGGGAGAAGCGCGATAAGTTTGGATTTATCCCTAGGATAGACCCATAGTATGTCTATATAAGCAGATAGTCAATACTAAATAAAAGCTTTGCAAACTTCACCCATGAATCTTGCGCTCGAGCATAACCTTGGGGTCGGTTCTTGCTGCAATTGAGGCGGCCACGACCCCGAGAAGCAGGCGCTGGTGGCTCGGGATCTGGGAGTTCTTCAAACTCGGAGAAACTACCATGGACATGAGGGTGGGGGCAAGAAAGACAGAGAATCAGGAGCAGGAGAGGGGTTAGGCTCGACGGGGCGACCGTGCACCGAACGGGCGATCTTGCGCTTGCGAGGTGTGGCCTGGGAAGGCCCTCGCTTGACAGGTCCCATGCCGGCAAAGGGAGAAGGGCAGACAGGAGTAGTACACCCACGGGCGGCATTCACCCGTTCGATGAGGGTGTCCTGGAGTTCCAGAGGCAAGTCTTCAAGGTCCCCATTGTCACGTCCATACGGGGTCGTCGCGGCGTTGGGCAGGCGACCCTTGCGCAGACGGACAACCTTGGAGTCGTCGCGGGCGTACAATGGCGTGGCGCCCGCAATTCTAGCCTGCATTTCCTCAAGTGAAAGGTTGGCACCGGCTTAAAAAGGCGCTAGCGGCGAAGGATTGACTAATAGTTGCTATATATACAAGTTGGAGGAGTTGCAGATTGAGCGACTCCCGGTTGGCCGCAGAGTCTTGCGCTTGGATGGTCAAGGCAACGTTCTGATGGTTGGTTGATAGTTTCAGGGGGTCCGAGATCTGATTGATTACGCGCAGTCTTCAAGGATGAACCAGAGGCGCCAGATCTCTCTGGTGTCGAGGGCGTCGGGGGTGGCGGAGAGGATGGAGACGAGAGACATGGTTCCAGTAAAACTAGGCATCACCTAGGACTTGGACAGGGATATCGAATAAAGTCAGTATAAGGTCAAAATAATAAATAAAATACAACAACTTAGGGAATTACATTTATTTCTTGAGTTCTGGCATCCAAGACAGGTGTGCTTCGCTGACTCTTTGGCACATGAAACAGACAGGCGACGCGACGACCTGTCATAAGGCACCCAAAACAGGGAATCTCGTCTTGGTCGTTGAATGGGGTAGCCTTTGTGTCTCTGTCGTAGACGAATTCTGCCAAGGCAGTTGCATTGGTAGGTAACAACGACATGTTGAACGGGGCGGTAAGGAGAGGAGGGGAAAGGCGAAGAATGTTTGGTCGAGCTGGGACTGACTTAAAGCCCTTATGATGAGTTTTGTAATCTAGGCCTAAGCTTAGGACTAAGTCTTATCCTAAAGATTCTAAATTTAAGATGAGATCATCATAAGAACCCTGAGACCTATGATAATTTCATCATAAGTTATTCAAAACTTTTCATTTTCCAGAGGCATGTCGACTACTTTTCACGCCTTTAACAGATGCATCTCATGAAGATTATATTGCTCTATTGATCTATAGAAGACTTGAAGGTCCTCATGCCACAATCTCAACCCGTCTCTTGTTCCACTGATGAGTCAACGCCTTCGCCTTGGGCTGCCTCTTAATCTCATCATACAACCTCGCAGTAAGGTACTTATAAATCCAAGGCGAAGCACCATTGTACACAATACTGTGATCACTATCTGTGAACGCAAACATCTTCATCTTGTCAGGCGACACGCCAGCTCCAACAAGAAGATCAATCATAGCAGCGGCATGTTGGTAATGAACGTTATCATCACCAGTACCGTGAAGAATACTGAAACTGCCAGCGATGTTCTTGAAACCATCGACGTTGTGGACAGCTGTCTCGAGATATCCATCCTTGTTCTCGTCAAGAGTCTTCATGTAACGCTCTGTGTACATAGAATCGTAGAATCGCCAGTCTGATACAGGAGCGGTGATGAGACCGAAGCTGAATACTCCAGAGTCGGCTTCGACGGTCTTGGCGGTGAGATATCCACCATACGACCATCCCCACATTCCGATCTTATCAGCGTTGATGAAACTATATCTCTCAATGAGCTGTTCAGCAGCCCAGATCTGATCAAGTGGCTCAAGCTTTCCAAGCTGAGACGTAACAAGCGAGCGATACTTGCGGCCTTGCATGGCAGTTCCACGGTTATCGACGGTGTAGACAATGTACTGAAGTTCAGGATCAGACGAGATATAAGACTTCCATCCCAGAGATTGGAAAGACTTGGCGACGCGCTGGGAGTTAGGGCCGCCGTAGGGAGTGAAAAGAACGGGGTACTTCTTAGCGGGGTCGAAGTTGACGGGAAGTTGCTGCATGACGTTCAGAGTATATCCATCAGGGTGCTTGAGTTCGAAGTATGTGATGTTGGGCATGCTGTACTGAGTGATGTTCTTGTAAAACGCCTTGTTGTCAACGAGAGTGCGGACGGGCTGGCTGGTGGTGTTGGTGGTGTAGAGTTCTTGGTAGGGAACGTCGGGACCTTGGTAGTGAAGAATGTAGTAACCACCGCTTGAAGAAAACGATGCAGACCAGTAACCGGGGGTAGTATCATCAACCAGAGGAGTAATCTTCTTGGTCTCCCATGACACTTTGTAGACATGTCGTTCGGTGGAGTGTCGCTTCGAAGCTTGGAAGTAAACAAGCTTCTTGGCAGTGTCGATGTTTAGAATAGTAGAGACCTCCCATTCACCAGTAGTAAGCTGAATAGCCTTTCCACCCTTGACAGGATACAGGTAAATGTGATTCCAACCATCCTCATCAGAAACATCAACGTAGTAAGTATCCTTCTTCTTGGAACTCAAAGGCCCAACGAAAGAAATCGAAAGAGTATGCTCAAGCCACCCATCGCTTCCATCTCGCTCCCGAACGACCTTTGACTTGAGCGTCTCAGGGTTGACGACAACATGAGCATCATGGTCTTGAACGCGGTTGAAGGCGCGGTAGATGAGAGAGCTATGATCCTTGGTGACCCACGCAACTTCACCAATGATGAGCTCCTCAGGCTCGAACGCATCGACGGGAACGGGCTTGTACTCGCGATCCGAGAGATTGAGAATGTTGAGTTCGACGGTAGGATTCTTGGAACCGACCTTGGGATATCGAAGGTCCAGCTCCCGAGGGTACGTGGGAGCAAGCTTCTGGTTGTCCATATAGTAAGGAATAGTGAATGTCCCAACCCCAGTCTCGTTGAAGCTCAGGAATGCAAGGAATTTGGCATCAGGAGACCACCAAAGCGCCGAGCGTCCACCGTAAATCTCCTCCTCGTAGACCCAATCAGGTACACCATGGAACATATCAGGTCCTCCATCATTCGTAATCTGCTCAACCTTGCCTTCAGCATCACGAATGAAAAGATTGTTGCCCCGTACGAACGCAACAGCCTTTCCACTCGGCGCAAACTGCGCATACTGAATATCACCAACCTGATCTTTCACAAGAGGTTCACTCTCGCCAGACTCAACATCAAGAATGAAGTAATCAGCAAAGTAAGAGTATCGATATTGCTTGGTGTAGTTTGACGAGACGAGGACGCGCTTCGCATCACCGCTGATCCAATACTCGTGCAGATCCTTGGGAAGTTTATCAGCCGTGACGAACTTTGTTGTCTTTTCGCTGACGATGTCTTCGAGAACGAGATCGCCATCATCGCCGAGAACAATGTAGTTTCCGTCTTGTCCAGCGGATGACCATTCTACAGACATGGTAGTAGGTCTCAATTTGGCGCTTGGGCTGGTCTCATTGAAGGTAAGTAGTCGATCACCTTGACCAACAGGTTGATGCGGCTGCCTGGGAGGATCAATCGCCAAGCCCAACTGGGCAAAGGCCAAAAGAGTGGCCAGTATTTTCGCGACCATGATGAACGATTGAACGAGGTTGCAGGAGAGAACCTTGAGGAGAAAAACAACAACAAGTCAACGCGTTACACGGCGTTCTTATAGAGGATTAACTTCCGGGCGGAGGAGATTAAGCTTATACCGGGGATCGACAGCACTAGTTCGACAGTCGCCTTCCCGCAGCGGTTTAGATGGTGGAATCCTACAGGGATGTTAGACCTGCCGTTTTGGACCATTTTGAAAAAGTTCCCCGTGTTATGTTGCGTTGGCCAAGACTTGATGTCTTGGAGTCGACAAAAGTTCATAGAGATAAGGAAGATTAAACAAGGTTTTTATCAATGATAAGGTGATGGTCCTTGAATTAAAGTTGAGCTTGGGTTGAGCCAATTACAGAAGTGAATTTGCAGGGTAAACACTATGATTTGTGATAGCCTACCTACCCCTCACTTGGATTATCGTTGGATCATGCCATCAGATGAGACTGTTTTTTGGCTATGAATTGAAAAGACCAGAAGTCTTGGCTGCATAGGTAATCTTAACCCTTCACAAGCCTGTCCTGTCACTTGCATCCAGAGCAAAAGTCATGTTATTAGCATAATCGATATGATGTCTCAAGAACTGCCTTGCTCCCACTCACAGTTGCCCCTCTTTCCGCCTGCAAACAATGAATCATGATAAATCAAAGATTTCAGGACTATAGCCCATCATTACTGTAATCCTGATTAGTTGTTTAATTTGATGAGGATAAAATGACTCTTATGCCATGCTTTAAAAATGCAAACTTAGTAGGAATACCTTCTGGAAAACACTCTGACATTTCCAAGTCTGCACCTCTCCATTCCATCATGAAGACCATGTGACCAGCGACTCGGATATTCGAATGTCTTCTTGGAGTTCAATATTGCGACTGGATTTTACACAAGATGAGATGTGATAATTACTAAGGAACTAAGTCAGTTATAAGTAAAAAAGGAAATGAGGCCATGAGAATTGCTTGATCTCTCATCATATCATGACTAGTTTTTCTCGAGAAAATGTCTTCCAGTAAATGATCGACCGCATAACGTAGCCTGAAGCAGTGAAGCGGCGAGTCCGATTCCCTTTGCAATATTTCCTAAATTATAGGTTTGATAGCCATACTGAGAGCCTCCAAGCTATGGTATAACAACTGAGACTGCTGAAAGGCTTCAGGTCCTATATAGACTTTCTAAGTCCCTTCATCTCAGTAAATCAACTAAGACTGACCACAAGTCTCTCCAGGCTCCGTGCAACTATATCGCATCTTATCCCAGACCAATAGAAGAATAATATTGCGACTTTGATCGTCATTCATGATACAAAGCGGGTTAGTATTAACTATTTCGTTATCATCGCTTGTAGAAGCCGCTGGGAATAAAGAAGGAAATTATCTGGTGCCGACTGTGAGCGGCTGGCCGTTTGACTAAGTGGCGAGGCACTTCCGCCATGGACGATCATATTGAAAGCCGTATGGATTGGTGGTAGAGAGGTGGTTCTTTCAGGTTTCAGCCATCCAAGTCCTTGTTCCAGTGTCTGCATTGTCGTTTTGCGCCTCAGTCAGCTCGCTTGACAGTCGTTGCCACCACCTCCATCGTCCGCAACTCCAGCCACTGATTCGGTAGTGGTCTCTGTAGTTGCAAAAGGTAAACAGTTTCGAAGGTAGCGAAGGAACCAGTCCAGGTATCTTCCGGCATATCGTGACAAAAGCCACAACTAACTGTGTCACACACTTTAGTAACAAGCTAAAACTCAAAGTTTCGACTGTATGCGAAAGTAGAGCGAGCAAGTTTGACCATGCTTTCCCTGTACAGATCGTCATACCTATGAACCATTGTCATCTCGATGCAGCAGTTAAGGTCGCAGAACCTGACAGTTCGTGGGTGGCCTTATCTGACATTAATTAGAGGCAGTGTTAGACGGTTGCGGGAGTTCTTCTGCCAACATGATAGTGTGAGATAATAGACGTCATGTCTCAGTGATGACTGACGGCGATTACCACCTTGTAAGTAAACAAGCTTAGTCATCTAAAATGAATACGTATGATTGATAGAACGGAGAACGAAGTGAAAATAGCAGAATCAGTAAACATAAGTTATTATAATTCATTCTCTAGTTTCCAAGACGCTCTTATCAAAACTGTCCAATCTGCAGTGCTACTAACATTCAAGCTTAACTCCGTACCAATACTTGTCCAACAACCTGGGCGTCTAGCCAAAAACATTCACACTAAAACATCCCATCAACGCCAACGTATTCGTCGAACTTTGACGCCAAGAGATAAGCGTCCAAGTAAAGAGGCTGATTGGTCTGAGCTGCAGGCTGTTGACTTTAATGCCATAGATTTAGTACACAAACAGTGACATAGAAACACAGCAATATAATAGAGTAGCAAGTGGAAATCGAGCTTTTATACCAAGCTTCAGAGCAGCAGTTAGTCGCAAGGCCATTAGCCCTCGTTGTTGGCAAAGGTAGCGCGATGGAGATTAATGTAGGCTTCCCTGAACTCAGCCTATAGACATGTCACTACAGCTATTTGTTGAGTAGACAGCACAACGTTTACACCCGCACAAAACATTCACCGCCACCAAGCAACTACAAGAGGAGGCTAGTCATAATTTACATCGTGACGACAACTAGGTTCTAACATCTGGCAGGAAATACATGCCATGGTCATTGGATCACTCGAAGGAGAAGTCTAGCTTGCTTTGACACTAGGTCATCATATGTACGATGTATTGGTAACTATGTAGTCGAAAAGACGATTTCAATGGAGCTTGTTTAGCTTAGATGCTCTTAAAGACAGAAAGACTTGACAGAGCCTTGCCAGGCCACGCGAACAAGGTGTTGGAAGGACACGAAGATCCAAGAGCCTGGTTGTTAATCCAAGCAGGCTCCCAATAATACAGTCCAGCTCCACCCTTGACCTTGCTAACAATGCTAGCAACCTTCTTAATAAACTGAGTCTGGCCATCAGCCGAGAAAGGAATGTTCTTCATATCACTGGGGAAAGGCTGAGCAGGAGAGGGGCAGGATGTAGGCCAGTCAAGCTCGCTGACAAAGATCTGCTTGCCCCATTTGTTGGCCATATTGGTAAGCGAAGTCTCCAACGCAGAGAAAGTAGCGCCTGATCCGTAGAAGGGGTAGTATGAAACACCCATGGCGTCGAAGGCACCGAGGGTAAGACCCTTTTGGTTGAGGACTTGAGTGTAGAAGTATTCTTGGGTGCCCCAGTCCCAGCCCTTGTCAAGATGGATCATGATCTTGGGCTTGGGGCTGATAGAAGAGTCTTTGATACCGTAGGCCGCAGAGTTGAGAAGACGTCCGATGTTGTAGTAAGACTTGGTCGAGCCGGTGGGGAAGAGAAGACCAGCAGTGATCTCATTTCCAATCGAGATAATCGCAGGAGGCACACCAGCGGACTGGAAAGCGTTGGAGACCTGTTGAGTATAGTTATACAACCTCCAAGCCAAATTATCGATATCGGTAGGCCATCCGGCGGGAATAGCTTGGTTGCTAGGATCAGCCCAAGTGTCGCTGAAATGAAGCGTCAAGTAGACACTCAGACCCGCAGCTTTAGCACGCTTGGCGAGCTTGAGATTATAATCGAGGTTGTAGTCGCCGTTGGATGGGTTGACCCAGACTCGCTGGCGGACAGAGTTGACGCCATTTGCAGCGAGGATCTTCTCTAGAGGTTGAGCGGAACCGCCGGCAGTGTATTGAATGCCCTTTTGTTCCTCAAGAAGAACGGAAGACCAGTCGACGCCCTTGTAGGTCAAGGCCAAAGCGACCGAGCAGTACGATAGAAACGCCAGGAACCGAAAGAATACCATTTTGACGATGGTGAAAGAACTCGAAACAATCAGCTTTTGCTCGAGGGCTGGCCAACTCTTAAGTAGCAACTCACCATCCCAGCATAATCTTCGGGTGCACCAGCTAAATACGCCGAGATGTGTAGGGTCGGTACAAGGATTACCGTTATTCCTCCAATCACAGCTCGGATGAGGGTTGTTTCACCAATTATTCCGACATGGGTCTAGCGCTCCTTAATCATGGATGAAACCTTGTGAGAGAAAGTTCGGCAGACAACTACCGTAATCGGGTGTTTAGAAGCGGAGCTAGAACTGCCGGCTCCGAGGATTGACATGCTATAACGGGACTTGTACATGTTTCTCACTCGCCCGAATGGGATATCACGGACGAGGTGTTGATGATGCAGTGGGGTGGATGAGATGATATTGTTCCTTTACTATCTCTATTCTTTTATCTATTTTATGCATAACATCCTCACAATGAAAAAGAGAGTCCTTTATCCTCCGATCTAGTTTAGCCACAATCACAAGGTGGCGCTCTTCTGTCATCCGAGCAAGTGTACTGTTTGAGCCATTTGTTTCACAGTACTCCTAATAACTTTTATCCATATCAAGTCTTCATCAGTTCGAAAACTCTGGAAGTCTCTGACAACATGTTGCGTATTCCCAGAACCATATCAAAACACAAAGTGAATAAAATCCAGCCTCAGCCGACAACACGATACACGAGAGCCTTACGTCATTCCTCAGTGACACAGATCGTTTTCTGCGACAGTGCGACTATGGTGTTCGAAGCAGACACCATATTATCTCGTCTTGCGGGTTGCGCCCGTAGCTTGGCGTCGTAGAAGACATATAGCTTGGGAAATATCTGCACATATTGAGCGCAGTACTCGATCAGGACGCCTGGGAGGGGCCGCCAGTTGAAGATCTCGTAAGAACCACCCATTTCCGGATCAAACAGCCGATATGCCCGCCACTCCGTTCTCCGTAAGTGCTGTACCTCATATTCAGGCAGAGATGCATCTCTTGCGATACACTCGGCAAGATCACCGAGCCTGTAAGGATTCTCGCGAGTTGCAAGCTCCATGAGCTGAAGATCGTGAACACCAGCAAGCTTAATCTTATACTGACTATACAGCGCCTCCGAGTATTTCTTCACATCAAAGAAGACCTTGATGATACCCTCATCCTCCAAAATACCCTTTAGGTAGTTCTTAGACCTTCCAACCATCCAGAAGGTCATGGCGCTGAGCCAATATACATCGATGAGGTAGACGATGTGAGAGACAGCGTTGTAGCTCTGCACAATGGAGATTCTGGTATCACGTCCGAGATTCTCTCCTTCGAGAGTGATGAAGAGGCGTGGTTTGAATTTTGGGACATCATGAAGATCGTCGAGGAGGTCGTGCAGAGTTTCACAATCCCCGACCCAGAAGATGCGCGGCTCGTCTTCATAGAGAGGTATAATGTCAGGCTCCGGGTGGGGCTCCGTGGTCGATATTGTCTGCTGTGGGAGACGAAGAAGAGAGATAAGATACAAGTGTTGAGAGAAGAGGAGATAAAGAAGAAAATGATGGGCCAAGTTGCTCGGAGTTCCAAAAGCGGAAGACATTGGTTGAGGATAGGGACTTGACTGTTGCTTGCAGAAGAAAGGTTGAGGGAGAGCTTGATTTTATAGGCTCGAAAAAAAGTTACCTGCGTATACCTTCCAGACTAACTTGGCTGTGTTCAGATGGGATACAACTCTTAGAAGAAGTCTAAAATAAACTTGCTTCTTGACTGCAAGGGCACAGCTATTATTTTTTGCGTGGACCAGAGACGTCCTTAGATCTTTTAAACGTTGAAAGTCAAGTACTGATCTACATGAAACTAACGTTCATGCACGAAATACACACAATGTTGCTGATGGGCGTCTCCCTTGACAGCCAATTTTCATCAGCATTATTGAACAGCTGCACCTATTGCCCTGGTTTCACATTTCTGAGACATTCCTGCATTTATATTCTCTTATCTCTTACATAAAAGCAGATAGTTTAAGTAACATATATTTTGCCTAAGTCTTTCTACTTCTTTTAGTCTAATGATCTCCAAACTTAAACCAATAAGACGGTTTTCTTATCTACGATATCGCAAGTCACTTCTCGCTGCAGCCGATTGTGTCACCACGTTCATTTGGACAGTATCTCTACTTTCTGTCTTAATGGCAACTCACTCTCACGTCAAATCATTAAACAAACACTCGCCAAGCGTCAACGAACTAGGTATCGCACAGCAGTGAGGCCGACCTATTATACCTGAATGAACCCAGAAAACAGAAAAGACGACACCTGCTCCATCGCCGTAGCTTGGCGCTGGCTTCCAGATACTGCGTTTCACAACGCGACTCATCATAAGACATGTAAGTGAAGCATAATGGCAACTTAAGCTTAGGTAAAGATTAATCTCAAGTTCCCTAAACTATTATAAACTAGCCTAAGTTATCATAAACTGTCGCAAAATATTGCAAAGCCTAACCATAATCATGACATATCCATGTAAAGCTGCAATAATGGTCAACCCCAAAGACTCATCACCAAGAACAATAACACGCCGAATAATACATGTCTGGTGCTCCGGCTGGTGGTAGAAAAGCATGCGTACAAGTAAACTCCCCAGAACTGCAAAAACAAGCATCTTAATGTCATGTAAAGGTAAGAATAACCCTGTGTTCTCAAAAGGTTTGTGCTTATCTCTGCTCGCAATTGATTGGTAGATAGCCTCCTAGACTACCAGCTTGGTTTCTGTATTAATGATATGGTCGATCCATATTAGTCTAGTCGGAGAGACATCATCATTGCAAGGGTCTGCGCATTTGCGGCAGTTTCCTAAGCATTTCCAGATGATCTCTGACTTCGTGGACTTAAGTCTAGGTATCGCTTTGTAATTATAATCGAACTTTCGTTCAAGTCCGAGGAGGACCCTGGACCAGAGCGCAGTGGTTTCCCAAGTTTACTCTGCACTTGACACCAACTGAGCCGTTTGGTATCGACGATTTCGCTTGGGAGATACCTGTTCGTTGGTTCGATGAAGCGATTGGCAAAGCAATAAGTTGATGGCCCCATTTCCTGTGCGGCAAAATATAAATTATGCGGTGCTTCTGTTCGCTCTGGCGTACTTGTATCGGGATTTAATTCAATAAAAATATCAGGCGTGTCTCCTCTGGGCGTGATGGAGCTCATGGCGGCGAAGTTTCGGCAAGGATTGCGTTTGGAGTAAGGGTTGGAAAAGGTGGTCGCCAGTGGGGAAAAGCTTTTGGCGAAGAGACGACTGTTCGGGAATGCCCTGCCAGTTCGTTGTATTTGTCGCCTGAGCTTGTTAACTATTCCGCGACCAGTCGGGATTGCAGCTGGGTCTCAACCCTGACACGCCCATTCCAACCAGCCAAACAAGACCAAGTATTCCTTCTGCCGATGGTCGATGAGCATTCACATCATCATGCGCCCTAAAGGCTGCCTAGGATTGCAAAGAATGCATGTTGATATCGAATATAGGTAAAAGTGATTCGATGGTCCACAGGGGGTTTGCCATCAGCGATCGATGGGTGAATGATGTTGTCAGATATTGAGGTGAATCG
>NJCR01001264.1:973-25796 GCA_002234235.1 Fusarium hostae
CTTGGATTAGATGCTGATGGCAACAGAAGACCATTCATCCCCCTTGGCGCTTGCATCGGGTGACCCCCTTTGGGTCCATGGCCCTGCTGCCTACGGGCCTGCCTATTGCACCTCTTTGAACGGCGTCCCTCCGCCAAAGGTTGTCTACATCGACTCCCAGTAAGGGAATGGTTACTTTTGTGACAACGGATCCCTCGACAATTGGACCTGTACAGCCACAGGAAGCTTATTCCGACCGTTGGAGTCCTCGAGGCCCAAGAACTTCAATGCCAAGCTATAGGAACGAAGAATCAAGCTTGCTGCGGCTGTCCAGTCGATAGATGCTTCATTGTAGTCAAATTCATTCACCATCTTCACAAATACTAAGTAGAAAACAATGCCATGGTTGATAAAGGACGACAAACTTGATAGGCAGGTGCCGTTCGATGGGCATGCCAATAATAATAAAAGGAGTGCCATATTCAGGAAAACATCATAACCTCCTCAAATTCACTCATGATTAGGTGTGATAAAGCTTATTCGTAAGTCTGCTATTGGAAATCTAACTTTTATTCAAGTAGCAGCTGCAAAAGACATCTTGTCTTTTGATTTTCTTAGGCCCCTGGACCAAAGGTACGCAAAGGTAGGCCCATAGATGAAATAGTATCGACGGTATAAGCTAGGTTGTTGCCTTGGTTGGTTACTGGAGCTTTGAAACGACCTGCGACTATGACTTGACCGAAGAAACGAGGATTACTTTTAAACCCGGCTTCAATCTTAGTTATAAAGATCGAGACTTTGGTTTAGATTGCGAAGTATATTTAATATATTTAATTAAGCTAAGAGTCAGAGTAAAGAAAAGAAACTAGGCTTGTTTTACAATAAAATAAAGGGATTATTACTAACTAAAAGCAGATAACATTAACTCTATATATTAATTAAAAAAGAAAAGAAAACAATTAAATAGAGAAAGGTAAATGAAAGAGCTAAATATTTAATGCCTTGGAATCTTGTAAAAACAACTAAGAAAAAGGCTGAATGGACCTCATGTGAATGTAGAGCCGTCTCTTATTCATTTACTAGCCAGTAATGTCGATTGCTTTTACCCGAAACTCAAGTGAAGATAATACGGATCCGACGATCGACTACATCCCTTTCATGACAAGCTTGGTCGTCTTAGTGCCTGCGAGGTCTTCAACCTTGCCCTAGATAGGGAGTCATGGAGAAGAGCTGGTAGGATCAGAGAAGGCAGGATCGATGTAGCTTGATGAAAGCCCAATGCCCCTGGTGTTGCTCAAATGGGCGGTAAGCTGTTGGCCGTCTGGGAGGGAGTCATGACTGCTTTGGTCGCTTGGAGCGGGCGAAAACGATAGTTCAAGGCTAGGTCTAGTCATACTACCAGCAGGGCTATAGCTCATAGCACTAAGTTCAGATGCCATTGTCGTTAGTGAAGCACACTCGCTTGTGTTGTACCTTCGTGTGTCAGGAATGAAAGGCATCAGCATGCGCAGAGTACATGACTGCATAGATGAGGGTTCTGGCGAAGACATGGGAACGTCTATGCCGTAAACTGCTCCATCAAAAGTACGGAGTGCCTGAACATTGTCGAACCCCTCTAGGGCTGCTCTCGCCGTTATCATACGACCACGGTCAGCAGGATCCGGTCGTTTGATTCTAGCACGTCTGCAACACGATCAGCGAGGGTCTAATGACTAATGAACGCGATAGTTACCGGTTCTGGAACCAAACTTGGACCTGACGTTGACTGAGGCCAGAGATTTCCCGTGAGAGGCGCTCACAATGCGCTGCATCAGGCTGACGCTGTTTTGCAAACTCAACCATAAGGAACCGGGTCTGCTGAGTGTTAAGTCTGAACCAGTAAGCTCATGTCTTAGGACTAGCATCAAATACACTGACCTGAACCGCTTCTTGTTACGCCAAGTACCCGCTTTTCCAGTCGGAGTCGGAGCAGAGTCATCTCCTCCACTATCAAGCATATCGCCATCCTTGAGCTTCTTTTTGTCTTCATCTTGTGTCGAGTTGACTTTCCCATTTTGGCTGGGCTGGGTGGACGACATATCAATTTGTAGAGGGGCAGGGCGGCTAAAATGAAAAGGCGCCTAGTATAAAACCGAAACAATGTAGCTAGATAAGCACAGCAACATACTGTCTTTCAAATGTTTTTGCCCTGCCTTCACAGGCGGGTCAGCCTGCTGCAGAAAGGTTGAAACGGCTCGCAAGATGGTAGCGAAGCGATGGAAAAGGGGATAATGGCCTAGCTGCAAGACGACAGGATAACAGGTAGCAGAATACCACGAAACAAAACGGAGGGGTATGAAGAAGGTATAATCTCCCAGTGAGGAATAAGTGAGAAGCGAAGATTTATGGGTGCGAAACGAAACGGTGGTAATGATTATCGAACAAGAGACTCCGGGACCTATGGCCTAGATTATAAAAAGTGACGGTCAATGACCACAGCTAGAGGATGCTGAAGTTGCTGTGTACTGGTCTACCTATGGATGGGGATGGTCAAGCTGCCAAATACACACACGCCTGATGACGGGGTTACATTGACGAAACCGTGGCTGCCACACCGTCACTTAGGGGGTGGGCCAGGCTCCTGAAAGGAAATCGGAATTGAACTGTGTGCTATTCGCCAGACCGCACATAAGGCTGAGGATAAATGTCCTTCAACAGTGGGGCGTACACAGCCAGGCCACTGGTGCAAGTGTCCTCGCCAATCAACTCTGGTCTCGTAAACATCGCGACATTCTAGAAAGGTGGTCCCCCGCCCCTAGCTGCGGCCGACGCTGAAAAGCATGCGAGATGCTAGTTGGCCCCGCCCAGTGGGTCCTCAGATTTCAGCTGGTCTTCCGGAATTTAGGGGAGCCAAGCCGAATTATACAGGGGCTTGGAATACGCCTTGCGTACCCAATTTTTCCAAGGGAGGGCCAGTCGTAACCCCGTTAGACCAGACGCGGGACAGGGAATACCGCATACTTTTATGAAATTCGGTAGCACCAATGGGGTCAGTTTGGCCTCATGTAGCGGTTTTGATTGGTTGACAGATAAATAAAGATCTGACAGCTGGTATAATAGCAATATTGGTCAAATGAGTGAAGTGGCTGGGCCTAGCGCAGACCCACAGGCGCTACCGAATTTCATAAAAATATGTGGTATTGATCTAATGTGCAACCCGACAAGCCGACTACTGAAGGGCAGGCCGCGTCGGTAGTCGTCAGTGGTCAGTTGATCCAAGTTATTTCATCACAATATTCAGTCTGAAAATAGGCACTTGGTTTTCCTTTGCAGTACGTGGAAGGTGGCTATGGACAAAGGGAACACCGGTAGCAGTACAGGCGCAACGTCAAGTCCGTTCGTCCAACGTCTGCCTAATTGGCACCTTTTTGTAATTCGTCACAATCAGCGAATCGGATCATCTGCCGCGCTTTTGGCTAGACTGGGAATAAAAGCTGATTACGTAGGGCAGAACCCAGGAGTTCAAGTATTGCCATACATGTCCTGGGAGTGCACAGAGGCGCTTCAATTAGTCTTTCGCTGCTACAACCCCTTGCCAGCCGCGCGGGTATTAGACTGGTTAAATTGCATGTTGTGAGAACGTGGAAGAAGGATTGCTTGGCTGTTCTCTGAGACATACTCGCCAATACCCATCGCCATCTGAAGCGTCGCTCGCAGAGACGACTGTCTGCCTCCACTAAGACCACTGAATCACACGCAGATCTGTGTAGGCCAGTCCTTATGATAGAAAGAAGTAGACGGTAAAGAGCTGTAAGAGATTGTATTACCATTAAACCTAAGTACGTAGAATAGGACCAGCATCACTGCCACGGTTGCTCCCGGACAACAAACCCATTCCGCCAACTGTTGAGTAGAATCGCATGAACCAGGAAATTGCTCAAAAGACAATGGAGCCCCACATCTTGTCAAGTTCCTTACTAGCATCAGTCATTTGTTGACATGCAACAGTCTCGTCGCAGAGGCTATACTTACCGCTCTTGTTGACCATTTTCATACCCCTCTCTTTGCAGAAGAACGGAAAGCGACGTATTGTACATTGTCCTGGGAACGACGCTATGTCATCACCTCGGGGCTTTCCATCTGCAGAAGGGTCTACGACATCCTTTCTCATAATGATGTGAACACAGAGTGCTTTGATATTCCACTGGACCTCCACGATATCTGCGGTGCGGACATGGAAATTGATCTCGTCCTGAAGCAGGCACCATTTGCCGCCTTCAAGTACTCGATGTTGAAATATATTGTCGTCAGATTTCCAAGTCCAATACTCTGCAGCATCGCTTGGGTTGGTAAATAATCGAGTCCTAACTACAGAAAGACACCAATCATATCTAGCAAGGCTGACAGCGCTATCTGAATCAAAATCTGTCCAAGAATCGAAATGGAATTCGTACTTTTCCGAAGTAAAGCTTAGCAATGTTTCAGTATCTGACTCGTCCTCCTCCAAGGATGTATTTGAACAAGTATCTTCGTGCTCCTCTGGGGCAGGCTGTGATGTAAGGAGCTTGCGCTTTTTCTTGGGAAGTGTGCTTTGAGGCTGGCCGACAAAAGCACCTTCGCAAGGCGTAGGATAGTCCGAATCCATCGATCTGCGCTTTTGCTGGAGCCTGGTAGAATTGTTTGGATAAATTCCTCCGCTGTATCCGACCGGCGCGTCGTTCTCGTCGTCTGCTTCATACAGGCTGTCCGTTATACCTGCAGGTGCTGTACCATCACAGGGCTCTTGTTATATTACTGACACTCCGACGGGGGCTTGCTCAAGGCTCTTCAATTGAGCTTTCTTCTCCTCCAGCATTTTCTCATTCCTTGCCGATGTGGAATCGGCCATGGCAAGCTATAGTACGTATTCGCATCGGTTCTCTTTCAGTCGACTTGCTCTTAGTAATCTACTGCCGATATCGTCATATCACGTCTTTGTGGATTACCTCTTCTCGTTGCCGGACCTCTTCCACTCCCCTCTTCAGCAGAGTTCCAATTCAATGAGATCAAGGTCATCCAAACGGCTGATAAGCAGGTAAGATAATTTGATCTTCTGCTTATCTATCTGCTGACTAGTCTTCTTCCCTAGGTCAATCCAATCGCATAGACGGGTAACGCCCTCGTATCGCTCCTTTTAACTGTCTTTACCGGCAATGAAACCACTGAGCGTTGAAGGTAGAGACCATTGACAAAGACCGTAACGGCACGGCCAACACAGCGCTTTTTCGGTAGTGATCAGGTCGTCCGACGTGATCAAAGAAGGTCATATCTAGAATACGATCATCTTATCTTCCGGGCTCTTGGCAGGCTATGGCTTGGACCTTCTTATTAGACGTAGTCACTGTGAACAGCTTCCTCTTACAGCTACACGGCCAGCCGTCTGGGAGCCGATATAATCTCCAGAATAAGTGAGACAAATTTACGCCTGTTGTACAACATAAGCACGTCCGGGGAGGGAACCACTTCTAGACATAAAACTTATAACAGCATCATGGAGCTGACTGCACTACTAAATATCATTTCTCGGTTCGATTACTTTCATCGACGTTCGTTTATATTCTGATAGTCCTCCACTAGTCTTAAGTTTAAGAATGGAAGGCTTCTGGATATCTACCCAGGCAGTGACCGCAACACTGAAAACGGCAATGTCGACTGGCACGATGGCTCATACACAAGGAGCAACACGGGGTATAGGATGGATTTGTGCGGGCAGGGGTTCCCCGTATTCAGCTCAGATAGCTGGATTGAATCTGTTTAAGAACAACCAGTATCAACTCAAAACGGTACGTCAGCCTCACCGGACTAACAGACGCGTTATCCGTTTGCGAGAAAATAATGCAAAAGAAGAGAAAACAGGTTGGGGACGAGAAGCAGCACACAGCATGTCGGCAGGAAAACACCATCACTATTGACATTCATCACAAAGCGTGACGAAATACAGTTGTTGATTACACCGGTGCGCACAGGCATGGATGAGAAACGGCAAATTCTGCATATTTTCAACCGTCGCCGATAACAAAGCAGTACGCTGCCAAGTATCCAAGCCTCTGGCTTGCAGCCATCCCTGATATGTGCTGTATTAGTCTCGGAAGCTACCAATCCCGGTCTTTGATTTAGCGCCTGGCGGTGCGGGGTAGTACGACATAATGGGACCAGGGGAACACACCAGCCAATTAAGTTAAGGTCAGATATCCGCAAGCAGGCTACGAACACACATCGACTACTAATAAAATATTTTAAAGTGAACGGAGAGACTGCATTGGTCGAACAGATAGAAGGAGTTGAGTCGTCATTTTCAAGCATGTCGAAGTGGGGCTCGTAACAACTACAGTAAAATGTCCGATACCACATAAGCACAATTCTACCCCTCATGCTGTATACGGCTACATGCAGGCCACCAGCTTTCCAAATTCTCGATGCCTAATCTCTCGTGCTACAGTCTGGAAGGTGTATATAAAATGAGAGCCAGGCAGCGCTCGATCAATCACTTACTTTCATTCCCCAGACTATCGACAATCTAATCAGCTGTAGACAAGTAACCGACAAGTAAGTCTTCCAAAAGAACAGAGGGGATCAGTCCGCCTAACACGAAATAGAATGTGTATAGAAATGATCACTGAGACGAAATACACAGGCTGTAAAGAAGCGTGTAACATCATATCTCATACTATCATCAAATGCACAACCGCCACGGCAACCGGAAATGAATGCAGTAACAAGACAACACAAACGATGGGTAAAACAACATCCAGGGTTCATTGCCCTCGGCACAGAGATGAAGGATACAGTCAGCGTTAGGCTAGGAGTAGATGAACAAAGCGATCGGCCAATTTATTGTAGTAGATATTTGACCATCAATGAGCACTGCCTCGGGCATTCCTGAGCCGTTGCGGTAACTTGGTTCTGCCACATCTGACCGCCTTTTACTGACATTTAATCAATTCTGTTCCTCTATTTGGCCAAATCCTTATTTCTGCTCACCTTATTTCTCTCAGACTCCTTAGCTTACTATTGCCATGTCGGACAATGCTCAGGCTGTAACTGCGGCTGCAGCTAACAGCAAAAGTACCGTTGCTACGGCCCCATCTATCGACGGAAGAGGAGAATTAATTGCTATTGGCTCAACATCATTAGTGGAGCGACTGCCTGATGGGAGCATCCTCAAGCGACCTTGGCCAGCGCCAGATCGCGCCTCTGAACGCCAGGATGAACTTCGACTGGAGTCCAAGATATACGACCGACTTGGGAAAAGCCATTTACTAGTCAAGAAATTGGAATGGGACGACAAAGATTGTGCCTTGATCTTGGAATACATGCCCAATGGGACATTAAGAGACTATATCAAGTCTCACCGGGATATCAACAATAATCAACGGCATAAATGGTCAATGGAAGCCGCTCAAGGGCTCCAGCTCCTTCACCGGTCTGGCGTCGTACATTGCGATGTGGGACCTCACAACTTTTTACTGGATCAAGACCTTCAACTCAAGATTGCCGACTTTGCTGGATCATCGCTTGATGGATCGTCGACGAATATCCGCCCCGGTAGCAGATACAAGGCACCCAGCACATTTAACAATGCACGAGGTAACCCTACAATCCAGGACGATATTTTCGCTCTGGGCTCAACCATGTATTACATCATGGAAGGCAAGGCGCCGTTCGAAGAATTCCTGAGTGAAGAAGTGCCAAAAAAGTTTCAGGCCTGCGAGTTTCCAGCCCTTGGAGCAACTCCATGCGCGGAAATCATTCGGGGTTGCTGGTTTGGGGCATTCAGTTGTGTGGGAAAGGTAATTGAGGCCATGAAGAAATACGATAAACGAGGTAATCTGGCATCTCTGAGGGAGCAGCAGCCTGCAAATATATCAACCTAGGAGCTCTTCAAATTGTTGGTTTACGAAAGGACTCTTGTTTTTATTTTTATTTTTATTTTTAGGGATTACGACCGGCTTGGGTAGACACCTATTCATGTTCGAATGACGATGATCCAATGAATTTCAGAAACATTAGAAAAAAGACAATATATATATGAATATTTTTGCCGTGTTTGTGGCCCCAATCAAGTATTAAAGACAGAAACGGACTTAGCAAACGCCTTCAGCTCAATGAGTCCTCCAAAAGGTGTATAGCAGCCCCGTATAAGATATTTTTGGCGAATAGCTTCGAGCCGCTCGGGTTGAGAAGAGTATTGGTTTCGAGATGGCCAGTGGTACGCAAGAGTATTGTAGCCATACAAAGGAAGAGCATACTCCAAGAAAAGTGCACGTCCAATCCACATGAGTGCCGCTGGGCCAGGTGTAGCGTTGTGAGCTGAATAATAAGACATAGACCGCCTTTGTATGCCCATAACAGCAGTATAACAAATGAAAGCGGAAGACGACATGTATCCAGCAGAGTCTCGATATGTCCAGAATATCATTGAGAGCTGAATTAAAGCCTTAGATAGCTCCAGCCAAGGCCTGGATGGGAGGACGAACTCCGACTTATCTCTCATTGAATTATTGTCCACGCCAAAGTGCATGCCTCGTTCGAAATCATTCTCCTCATCGCTCGCATCACTGCTTGCATGACTTGATTCGACGTCCTGGACAGTGCGCACGCAAGAGCAGCCATGTTCACTGCTATGTGGTTGGGTCACGAGAGACACGATATCCAAACACGGTAGACAGAGAAGGAAGGAACTGTTGAAGCTGTTCAACACGCTCCCGAAGAGAGTAGGTAGGCTAGGCCTCATTACCCTCAACCCGCTGTGTACCTATTCTGGGTTCTCAGTATTATATCAGCCGTGACGCTGGGGTTTTTTTGCGGACGTACAATTGCACTTGGAGCTATAGAAAACCCTGAAGATCTGGCCGTAAGCATCTTTATACAGATCAAGGAACTCAGGGTTCGATCCAGCATTTCATTGTGTGCGCATACGGAGCTGGAGGGCTCTCGTTTCCAAATGCTAAAACAAATCTGCCAGCAAACTGTCTAGCGAAGCGTTGTTGCGGTCCAGTGGCGAAATGCTGAGCCGCTTCTTCACACTTGTCGCAGAAGGTCTGGGTGGCCATCAACTTGGTGCTCTACTTTTCCACGTGTCTTCGCGCCAGATGATTGGCTGATTCGATGACAAGAGATGGGTTGTCGTTTAAAAATCGATGTTGAGTTGGCGGGCAAAGCTCCTTCCGTAGCCGCAGCCGCGGTTGCGGCGACGAATTGTGAAGGCGCGGTCGAAGGTTGAGCAGCATGGAGACCTGATGGCATGATGTATCAAATAGGGAATCCTGTATTTGCTTGATTTGAATACCATTTTCACATAGAGTATTTGATTGATGCATTTAGTAATTTGTTTGATTAGATTTGATTTGCAGGCTATATCGGCGTGCCTTAGGCCAGCGGCTAATCGTGGGGTATCAAATCATGATTCTGGTGCCGAATTTGCAGTCAAAGGGCCAATATCGAGAGACGTTTCCACATGCAGGACATACTGGCTGTGGTGGCCCCTTCATTCCTGTCTCCCGAAAGAGGTTTTCATTTACTATGCTGCCGCAAGGAAGTTCAATTGAGAAATGTTCTGGACAAAAAGTACTCTCACGGAAACGAGGAAAAAGCCAAGTCAAAACGGTCCGAGTCAGCAGTTCAGCGAGGCCGCTGCGAGTTAGCAGGCATAACCCCAGAAGATAGCCTCTTCTGATAAAGGTCAGGAAGTAATTGTCGTTAAACTCAGGACCTACCTGATACATTACAACTAGCTAGCAGCGCCGTACCCTTAGTACTCCTTCTCTTGGATTGTAAGCCGGCCCGTAACACCTTCATACGACGCGTCTTCGTTTTGAAGGTGAAGGATGACTATGCTTAGCCTTTAAGAGTAATGTTACAATCTTTTCATAGCCGCTTGCTGAAGCAATTGGGAGAGTGGCATCATACAAACCACCTTGAGGGTTGACTTCTGCTTCCTTGTCCAAGAGTAGCCGCACGACCTCTTTATGGCCATAGGCTGAAGCAACTTGGAGAGCAGTGCCAAAGTAGTTTTATATACATATTGCTAGATGCAGTGTTGTGGTTGAATTTTGACGAAATAATATGCCTCTGTCGACTACCCGCGCCAATTTCGTCAAGTCCCCCAGGACTCAAGCCTGGGGGGAGCCCGATTCGCGTGTCCTATATTTTTATTTTGCTTTTCCCGTAGCCCTATCAGATCTAGCTCATTTTCTCTCAGCAAATAATCTTGTCATTGACTACTACGGCAGTAAATACAGTAGAGTGTACTAAAGCCGTCCTACCCCATCGTGGATAGGATGAGTTTCTCGAGGTACACTCCTGACTTACCATTTTGCTCAAAGCTATACTTCTGAAACAAACCCATTAGCCTCGCCACTTGCATAGTTTGCCAATCCAGTTCGGACACCTTCCCAATCTCGAATTTGAATCTCTCCCAGAACTTCTGTCGCAGTTCAATGTGAAAAGGGTGGAAATGCCAATCGCTGTCTGTCTGGATACCCAATAGTATCTCTACTCCACCCAGCGATAGCCCAAAAGGGGCCACAAAAGCGTCGGGCCAATCCACAACACCGGTGATTTGACCACTTACTTCGTCGACATGTATGTTATTTTCAAGAATATCACCATGCTGGAGCGCAGTTGGATATTCCGGGCGAAAGAGAAGGTGGAGATCATGCCTGACCACATCAATTGTCGGGTGTAGGCTTTTGGGGAGCACAAGCGAGAGGTTGTCGAGAATATTTATAAAGCTATCCTGCAACCCTGGCGGCAATGGCCCCAAGATCGCTGATCTGTTGACCCATGCTAAGGCGAAAAATCTAATGATCTTATTAGAGATCTGAGTATCTCAGAAGGAATGCGCAACGAGATATAAATTGACAGAATCTCTGTCATCTGAACTGACTAACCTGGCAAAATCTTGAACAGTTTGACCGAGACAATGGCTCTCGTTCATGTCTAAGGCAAACATCTTCCGACGGACCCGGCAGAAAGCGGATCCAGGAACACGATCCCAGACATAGATGTGAAATGACCCCAGGATGCCGTGGTACATACATTGAGGCACGAATTTGAAATACACTTGCTGGGCGAGCTCAAGTTTTGCCATATCAAGCTGTGAAGACCGAAACTGCACTACCTTTGGGACGTCTTTCCTTTCGACAGTATAGCTATTCCCTCCTTGGATTGGCGTAGCAGAAACGGGACCACCGAGCAGTTGGGCAGCAACATCATCGCATTGGGCTTTCGTAATGGAAGCTTTAGCAAAGATATCGGAGATTTGAAATTCTGACAGAATGTCGTAGCTCTCTGGCCCGGCTGCATATCTGGTGACATCCATCTTGATTTGTTTGCCGGAAGATTTGGTGAAACTACTAAATTTGCAAGCCTGCTGCCTAATTTCTTTTTAATGAGATAAGACACATGTGCGCCTATTATGTAAGCAACTACAGCATTCAGAACGTACCGTCTAACATCGACCGCCGGCCTTAAAAAAATATGTATCATAATTATCCATCTCGTACAGTAGTGACATTAAATAAGTCATCATGATAATTAAAGTATCAGTTAACATATATTTGAACTTTTCCCTTTGCGAGAACATCTGGGTAGGCAAATGTGAAATAACCGCCATCTCATTGCTGCTCGCACTGGACCTGAAGTTAGATCTAAGTTCTATTACATCTGCTACTGTGACGGTGGATGCAAGCAAACAAGGGAGGAAATGTCTAGCTTAGCTTGGAAGATCACCTGGCTGCTGCTGGTGGAACACAAAGGGGATCTGTTTTCCCAGGACTTTAGCTTTGGCATGTCCTTTTCAGGCACTTTGACTCAACCTACGGACTGTTACAATTTCACTTGACACAATAGATGTCATTCAATTGACCATTTGGTTGTCTATTCTATGAAGAAAACCCTGTCTTGATTGGACCTGAATTGCTCTCAAAATTCAAGACGCAATTAACGATATCCGACCTTATTGTCTTTTCTTGTTGCATGTTGGTCATCTTCAAACTAAATCAGTCACATCTTGGCAGTACAGTACCGTAACATAGTTTCCATTAGCAGAAGGACAGAGACAATTGATTTGGGCACAGTCTACGTTTGGTAAATAGATGGAAAGCCGTAATGGAAAAACCTCAATTTACTATCGAAAGATGTGACTTGGCAACGCCAGTATAGATCATATGTCTTCTTAAGGGTAAGTTGAACTATAGGCCTCAAGAATCTATAATGGATTATTAAGCCATCATAACGATACCCTGATCTGTAAGGCTCTTTAAAATATCCTTCTCGCTGTCAGTACTGTCAACGTGTACCTTGTGGGTTTTCGTTCCATCAGGCTTCGTTGACACATTCCAATGCTGGCCGGGTGGCGGCCCCGATAGTTGTGGCGCATTTCCATAGACAGATGTGGGCCAGCTTACCGGCACAAGCGTTCCGATTTTCTGCATGGACTGTGGAAGCGTGATGGTGCCATGGCCTTCCACCTCTAGTTCCGCAGTAGGACCAGTAGAGAGATCATCACTTCGGACAACTTGAAGTGCGAAGACACTAGCTAGGTTCTTCGCGACGATATATTTCGCCAACTCAGCCATGCACTCCAACGGCTCCTTGTCGCCCTCAACTGGCGACGGCCCCTCGCCAAACTCATAGGGAATCAGAGAGAAGTCAGTATCCTCCCTATGCTTGTGGTCAATCTTGAAAGCTAGGCTATGCAAGCTCGTAGGGTCGAGTGAGTCGGCTGAGGTGGGCCGCATCCATGTTCCTGGGGCAGTCTCCAACTCTTTCTCAAGCTTGATCTCACCTTCCCTGAGAGGTTCATGGCTATGCAGCATGTGAATAGCTATTTTGCCGACCATGTTGTGTTTCTCGACGATAGCTGTGAGGCGCCGGAGGTGCAAATCTGGCACCGCCATACCCTCGTGGATACGAGGATTGCCTGTCGCACTAGTAGGGTCATTAGCCTGGGTTCATCTCGATCGGGCTTGCTCTCCACGACGTGGTATAGGCAGACTTACATGACAGAACCCAGTTTTAGATCTCCTTTGGTAAGGTTTTGGTTAATACCAGGCAAAAGCATGGGCATGAAACTTGGAGCGGCCATTGTGATTATGTTGATTGGACAAGACTGGCAACACGATGCTGAAAGGCGATTAAGGTTGTACTTTGGCGAGCTGGTGATGAGGCTTGGTTTCCTGTTATTTTCGAGAGTTTCAACAGCAACAGCAGAGTTGAAAGCGGACTAAACGTGAGCTTTATACTCCGCTCTCCCGATTGTGCTCAGGGAAGTGAAAAGCGCTCTAGCCTGTTATATCTATAGCTTCAGCCAGTTAGCTATAAACATGGCATGGATGTTGCCTCTTTAGTATGGGTGCATCCTTGAACAAGCGTGGGGCCACGAAATATGCGTTTGTGAGAAATGATTCTTACCCTGACATATCAGCAGCCATTTGCACTTCTGCCTAAGCCAGTGGTAAGCGAGGGCGGTTCAAGCGACTTCATTATGAGTTCTTTTCCCATCTAGTGTACATGCTGGGGAGCTTTGACCTGCGTGAATGTCTTTTTTTGTTAGAGTATTCATGTTCCACAGATTTCGACGTCCGATTCGAGGTCGTTCGCTGGGCAGAGGGACGCCTAGTACGTACTTCATGTAGGATCCTTCCGTTCAAATTGGCGTGACCAATCGGATTGTCACCCTTCCTGGTTAGTTTCGGAAATCTGACTGTAATTGAGAAATGCAATTGTGCTATGACACCCTGCATGCTCAGCCATTCCAACAAGGCTGAGATCGTCGTTTGTGTCATTCATGGTTCCCATATATGTAACTTGAAGTGCAAACAGTGATCAGTGAGTCAGGAGGATCACGTATGAGCGAGCGGATGTTGACATTTACGGGGCGCACCAGTTGAGAAAGCTTCTTATTGGCTTAGATGACACACATAGCACCATTGTCAGCTGTCAGGGTATACCCTTACGTTGGGCCAAAAGAACGCATAGCGGCCTGCTGCCTTGTTATCTGCGGGGTTTGAAAATATGCAGCCACTTCCCTTTTCTTCCTTGTCCAGCACGGCCATGCAATCAATAATGAATGATATTTCAACGAATCATAATGTGACTGCTCCGTTCCCGCGAGAAGAGAAGGGAGACAACATAGAGAGCACACCTGCACCACACGACATATCGCCATGCAATGGCTAATGCTTGCCGTATATTGCATAAATACCTGGGATCTTTTCTACTACCTTGCTGCGTGCTCCTTCTCGCGTCTCACCTCTTGTTTCTTTTTACATGTCATTTTCTTGCATACGGATACCATTCCGCTCGTCCGGTGAGGCTGACATGCTATTCTGGACTGACACTGGTTGATTTCCTGACACTTAGTGCTGATTAAAGTAGGGGTTTGCCTCAGAACGCGGCGTGTCCCTTAACGTAAAGTGATATGAAGTATGGCACACAACTGGATGATGTCTATTTTTCTGCTTTATTTTTCTATTTTATTTCGAAACACACTCGTTATCCAGATCTTACTGTCAGTGACTAAGTCAATATATCGTAAAGATCGAAATCGGTTGTCCCTTTTTCCATGTACCACTTGCTGACAGCTTACATGCGACTTCACAGCTGGATGACCCCACAAAAAGCCCTTTGTAATGCGGAAGTGCTCCACTACTTTCAGTCCAGTAGCATGGTTTGTGGGCCCTTCGATGAATCGCGACATCTATCTCCACCTAGATCAGATTGCATCACAGCATCTCGAGAAGACCTGAGGAATGTAACTCCTCAAATGGCGCTAGGAGCGGGCCGTGTGCTAGTTTGACTATTTGTTTGATGAGAAACCTAAAATGGCTCGTGATCTTGTGCTAGATGCTGTCTACTATGGCATTTCGCAAGGATGTACTGTGTAGTGAGAATTCATCAACAACTTTCATCTAATTACGTATTGTATTATATATGGATAAGAAGATCAGAGCATTTTATGCTCATCCTCGCTATCAAGTCTACTGTATCGAAAACGCGCAAAGACTCAGCAGGAACACAGGCAGTGCAGTCCAAACCTTTACTTACCCTAGGACCGCCTGCATTATTTTTAGATATTCAGATGAATCCGCCTTGAAAGTAGGCGACTGTTTTGGCAGGGGCCCTGAGACGTATGATTGGTGGCGGACCCGCTCTAGACAAGGATAATCCATGGTCACGAGCGACCGAAATGTGCCTTACAGGGCTGGGTTTTGACCCTTTCCCCGCTCCTTGTCGAGTGCCTAGGATTTCATTTTTCCTTCCTGATCAATCTACCATGGCCAGTCTACCGCCAGCAGGTGACGTTACAAAGATTCACCCAATCCTCGGTTTTTGATTTATTGTCATTGTGTTTCCTTTCCTCGGTCATATAATTCTATTTTCGATTGCGGATACCTCTACCCTTTTCGTGCTTGTTCTGGCATACGTTGTTCTCGGACGACTTTGTTGCAGGCAGTCGCTCTCTAGACGATGGTATTGAGGTTTGTCCGATTTTCACTGGCTGATTGGGCCGCGCTCTTGCCATGTCAACCCCATCGCCCCGACCACGCCGCCCGAGCGACCGTCGCGGCTTCGAGATAGCCATCATCTGCGCTCTGCCTCTTGAGGCTGATGCTATTGAGGCCTTGTTCGATCATCACTGGGACCATGAGGACCCGCCTTTCGACAAAGGACCAGGCGACCCTAATGCCTATTCCACAGGCGTGATCGGCCGCCACAACGTTGTCCTCTCATACATGCCAGGGATAGGTATAGCCAATGCGGCTTCCGTAGCCTCCAACTGCGGGAAGAGTTTTCCAGGTATCAAACTTGCCCTTGTGGTTGGCGTTTGTGGTGTTCTTCCCTTTAAACTCAACAAAGATGAAATCGTGCTCGGAGATGTCATCATCAGTGACGGTATTGTTCAGTACGACTTTGGACGGCAACTGCCTGACTATTTTGCCCGTAAGGACACGCTATTAGACTCATTAGGTAGACCGAATCAGGAAATACGAGGAGTCCTGACGAAACTTAGATCACTTCAGCATCGCCGACAGTTGAACGCCAAGATAGCAGAATACCTTGAAGTTCTTCATCAAGATCCCGAGCTTCGTGCTGAGTATCCTGGTATTACGCAGGACAGACTATTTGAAGCATCCTACCGCCATGCAGAGGACCAGAAGTCGTGCGAGCAGCTCGGATGTAACGGAGAGCTTGTGTCACGAAGCCGCTTAGAGACTGCTAGGATCCGTCCTACGCCTGCTGTTCACTTCGGTTTGATGGCTTCCGGGAATTCAGTGATGAAGTCTGGAAAAGACCGCGACCGAATCGCTGCCCAGGAAGGCGTTATTGCATTCGAGATGGAGGGTGCTGGGGTCTGGGATAGTTTTCCATGCATCGTGATCAAGGGCGCTTGCGACTATGCTGATAGCCACAAAAACAAGGATTGGCAGCGATATGCTGCGGCTACAGCGGCGGCTTGTGCTAAGGCTCTTCTTAACTTCTGGGTGCCCTCACCACCATTACCAATAGGTACGTGATGCAGCACTTTGGAGGTCAACGATTAACTTTTGGAAAAAGATACATTGTTCTATGTTCAAAACGATGAAAGTGACTTGCCACCGAGTAAGCGAGTTCGATTGCATGTATCGGAAGGTGCCTCCCCAGTCCGCGAACCTCAAGATCAACCAGTCTTTCTAGTACCGTTTCTCCAAAACCCCCTCTTTGTAGGCCGGGATGATGTACTTATGAAACTTCAAAGCCTATTGTTCGAGAGGAATAGTCGGAAAGCCGCTCTAGTTGGCCTTGGGGGTATTGGCAAAACGCAGATTGCTCTGCAGCTCGCCTACTGGACCAAGGAGAAGAAGCAAGACTACTCGGTGTTCTGGGTGCCAGCGCTGAGCCGTGCTAGCTCCGAACAAGCATGTATGCAGATCATGGATGCCTGTGGCATTCCGACTACCGACGACAGCAGTGCAGTTGAATCTGTCCGTCAGCACCTAAGCTCAAAAAGTGCTGGCAAATGGCTTCTTGTGGTTGACAACGCTGATGACATGCAAACTGTCATGGGTTCGAAAGGTGCGGATACTGGCTTGTACCGATCGCTTCCGCAAAGCGACCAAGGACGAATCCTGTTTACGACGCGATACCAAAAAGTGGCGATATCGGTTGCCGGGCGAAACATTCTTGACGTACCTGCAATGAGCCGAGATGAGGCGAGAAGCTACCTCAAGGAGGCATTGATCCAGGAAATGTCTTCAACTGATAACGAAGTCATGGACCATCTCCTGACGCTACTGGCACACCTTCCACTAGCCATCACGCAAGCAGCGGCATACTTGAACGAAAACCAGATATCACTTACGGAGTATCTATAACTCTTCGAGAACACAGATCGTGACAGGATAGAACTATTAAGCGCCGAATTTCAAGACGACACAAGATATGAGCAGTCTCAAGATCCAGTGGCCACCACCTGGTTTATCTCATTTAACCAGATCCGCAAGGGTGACGAACTTGCTTCACGTATTTTGATGTTTCTGGCTTACGTTGAACCGAAGGCAGTGCCTCAGTCGATGCTGCCTGAGGGTGAATCACAACAGCAATTGACTCGAGCGATCGGCACGTTATGCGGCTATAGATTTCTGGATAGACGAGGATCCAGTAAGGTATTCGACATGCATAGTTTGGTGCACATGGCAACAAGGTCTTGGGTTGTAGAGAACGGATCGGAGAAAGAGCAAAGTCAGGCAGTGATAACGCGTCTAGAAGAGGTATTCCCGACGGATGAGTGGGAAAACCGAGACGTTTGGCGGCAATATCTGCCTCATGCCATCAAACTCCTTAGATGTATTGAGGATGACTGGAGCGGAGAGCTGTGTGAACTAGGTTATTGGGCTGGCCGATGCTTGCTTGTAGACGGACGGGTGACAGAAGCAGTAAAACTGCTTGAGCATGTGGTTGCAGTTAAAGGGACAACGTTGGCGGAGAATCACCCATCTCGACTGGCATCACAACACGAGCTCGCAGGAGCATATGAAGCCAACGGACAGATCAAAGAGGCAGTAAAACTGCTAGAGCATGTAGTTGCAGTCGGAAGGACAGCGTTGGCGGAGAATCACCCATCTCGACTGGCGTCACAGCACGAGCTCGCAAGAGCATACCATGCCAACGGACAGATCAAAGAAGCAGTGAAACTGCTTGAGCATGTAGTTGCAGTCGGAAGGACAGTGTTGGCGGAGAATGACCCATCTCGACTGACGTCACAGCACGCGCTCGCAGTAGTATATCAAGCCAACGGACAGGTTAAGGAGGCAGTGAAACTCCTCGAGTATGTGGTTGCAGTTAAAGAGACAATGTTGGCAGAGAACAATCATAGTCGGCAGCTATCACGACTTGCTGCAGTGCTGCTATGAAAGATTAAAGGGGGTCAGCTCAATAGTAGGGACTGGGGCATTGGTCCTTGATGAGGAAATGTAATCAGCCTTACAGTGCGTTCGGTGCCTGTCGATGCAATGCTACATTACAGTGTCCAAGAAGGCCGAATGCGTAAGAATACATTATCCAGTAGCAGCGAAATACAGCAGCTTTCGGCCTGCGTTAATGTGGGGTCATACTGCTATAGGCTGCCTGATTATGGCTTAGTCCAGGGTGGTCATCAATTCAATCAATTCAATTCAATCGCACATGTGGTGGACAAAAGATCAACAAGTGTCGCAGGGTAGGCATTAGTAATCTAGCTATATGCTTTAAGTAACTCTGCGGGATGGAATACCCCGCACAAGAGATAACTTAAGACATCAATCAACACATTTTTGCTGCTGCTCATCACATTCACTTTAACCCTTTAAGCACGCTCAGTGCGACAACAAGTGACCCGTGCGAGCGTGCAAGTGCCATACACTGGACCGTGACATCCATGCTACAGTTCAATCGATGTCTCAGATTGAATTGATGACCACCCTGGCTTAGTCGTTAGAATACCCCAAGCACAGTATGTTACGTGATTACTATGTACACCCCGTAAACATGGTCCGTGCGCTAGAAACTGAAGAGAGTGTGCGGATGGACAACCGATTTCGATCTTTACTGTAACGCTCACTATAGAAGTCTTGAATTGTTTGTGGCAGATCGAAGTTGTGTCCCTGCGTTTGAATTAGTTCTTGAAGTCGCTGCCGCATCCAGTCAACCGGCGAAATGTCGAGATTGAACTTTTCAAGCTCCGATATTGCCTCTGAAAGATGAAAGAGAGTTTCATATGACGTTATGCCGTCCTTGCCGGCCTGGATGTATCTTTTACCCAACAACTGATAAGGGCTGATTGGGCCCTCCTTGTGGAATTCGAGGATCTTGATACCACGGTTGACCTGTCTGACAATTTGGTCCTTTGAGGAACCTCCCTTATCCTGCTCGGGACCTGCTTCAATGGCAGCCTGATGATTCTCACGCCATAGAGCAAGCTGTGGCTCAATGAGAGTCCTGACGTTGGGCCAGTTGGCCTCCCAATAGGGGTGTTCCTCGTTAATCTTGACCAACGGCACCCCAGCGACGCATTCAAGATAGGTGTAAATATTTCCATCGTTCTTGAGAACAATGGTCTCTCGGGTAATCTCTTCCAGTGGTTGGGCAGGAGGGAATTCAGGAGGCTGCGATGAAGGGTCCAGGGACATAGGTGGTGGGGTTCGTCTTCCTTGCTCGCTGGATGGAGGTCGACTTCTCACAGTAGCCGGCGTAAAGCCAGCAGCTGTGCGATAGTCCTGTGGCGTGTGTATTTGCTCAGGCTCTCGTGATGTGTGAGCTGGATCAGAACCGCGATAGTCTCTGGCAGGGCCATCGAGCTCTGTTGATGGATGGAGGATTTCATGAGGACGCTGGGCGATTTCCGTTGATGCTACTTCGACAGTCCGTTCTTGGAGTCTCGCAGCGATCGCATCATGGAACCGTTCATTAGGTCGATCTGGAACTTCCTCAGGTTGGCGCTCAGGGTGTCGTTCTGGCTGTCGTGCTGTGGTCCATTCAGTCAGACGCTCAGTCCGTCGCGTAGGCTGAGGCCCAGTCGGTTGTTCAGGCAGTTTCCCGGGTTGCTGTCCATAGTGTCGCTCAGGCTGTCTTCCTATCTAGCTATCTAGTTGCCTCTCAGGCTGTGACTCAGCGAACTCTCCGACTGTGCGCTCCAGAACGAACCTGAGTAAAGGCGACGGACGGGTAAAAGAAATCCGCTCCTCCACGAGTTGAGATTCCGATGGACTTTTCTGCTCAGTCCCTGGCTGAACTGCAACTGCCTGATGTACTGTTTCCGAGGAACGACCTGTAGAAGTCTCTTGAGCTCTATCCTCTAGCTCCTTCTTCCGTTGAGCCCTCTCCATCGAGGCCAGTTTGTCAATTGTGTCCCCTGATGAACCATGGCATCCCCGGCGATTCCATTCACAGTTGCCACACTTCTGAAACAGATCCCCACCGACGATGATGCAGTCCTCAAAGGCGCCTTGGTTCTTGTCGCACGAGAGGCATCTCTTGGCCTGTAGAGCCCCTGTCGCTTGAATCATACAAGAGAGCCATTTAACCCCCTTCGCCTCAGTTCGCTCGTAAATGCCTGCAAGATGTGTAGTGTCGAAGCGTCGTCCTCGGCGGATCTTGACGGGTCGTCGTATCTCCAATTCTTGGATGCCCTCAACCCTTTGGTTCCAAGGCTCTATTTGTTCCACGGGTCCAATTACAGTACCATCAGCATCAACAATATCAACGAGGCTCTCGGCTTCCCTATTGTCGTGGTGCTCAACGCCTTCCATACGATCCTCGTCTTCTTCTTCTTCTTCTTCTTCTGCTTCTTCTTCAGGTCTGTCCGTTACCACTGCAGTGCCATTAGTAGGCTCTACTCGCGGGGTCGGTCCATTAAAGCCTGAGGATAGCTCTGGCAACATTTCAGGTAGGACAATGCCTTGTGATTCGGGTCCGAGATGGTCTGGGGCATCAGGATCCTCTCCTCTCTTTTTTCTGAAGAATCGACGCATCCTGCACCAAATATCATGGAGCTTTTCTGTTCTCTTCTGACGTGACACGCGGTAGTCCTGCTCAATGCGCTCAAGTCGGCTGGCCTGCTTCTCGTACTCATTCGTGGTGCGTGCCAGTTGAGCCTCGACTTTAGCGAGTTCCCTAGCCAGTCGGGATTGAGATTCTTTCAGTTGACTGAGTTTCAACCGAACTTCGTTCATCGAGAGCTGGAAATGTTTCTCAAGCTTTTTGTTTTCCGCGTCCTTCCTGTTGCGAAGGTTACTCCAGAAATTGCGTTCTGTCTCATCCCAGACACACTTTTTCTCCGCCTCTGAGAGAGAGTCCCAGACATCTTCCCCTGTGGCCATTTTTATAAAGAGCTTGTAGGGGCAGAGCTCAGCACGGAGATGGCCGAAAAGGAAGTGGAGGGTGAAATAAGGCAAGATGAAGGAAAGAAGGGTTAAGCGATGATGTTGGATGCAGACGCGGATACATTGATAAGACTCCGCTGATTCAGGTGGTAGCATATGCAGGACAGGAGACTGGCGCTGCAAATATATTGCAGGAGGAGTTGAACTAAGGTGCGAACACGGATACTGCCAGGTTTAACTTTATCTCTCACTTCTATTAATCCCTGTTTCCGTTGCCACTGACCCCTGGATGTGGCGTTAAATCTGATTTCATCCTAATGATTTCGCTTAGATTAGCCCCGGACAGGGGCTATCGCGGAACCTGGCTGCTGAAGATGACGGCTCCCCGCTAGCCGTGACTGAAACGGGAATTCAGGGGTACAGGTCCAGGTCGATCACTCATAAGAGATCGGCTCATACCAACCGCTCGCCTACGTTAGTTCAGACCCCGGCCTTGTCATCTTTCAACCCCCCTGCGTCCCTTGCGAGGATTTTTTCGGTAGCAGTTGTCTATATTACCAACTTTACAAGATCATCAGCCTCCCGTAAAATATAAAATGCGCCGACAACACTTCTAAATCTCCAGGACGCACAGCTAGCAACTTTCGGCCTTGAGGACTAGTAACGACTTAAGTTAGTGTCGCCAGCGCTCATGTCCCGTCTTTCCCATCATCTATATCTTTTATCCATTCTAATATCGAAGAAGCAGCTATACCTGTGCCTTGCCGTCTGTTTAATTGCTGTCGGTATTTTGATCTACCTGTTGAATGTGGCGGAAGGGCCGTGAAGCAGTGGCACTACATGTTGAGCATTGGACCTCTGCTAGTCCGACTCATAGTGGCCATCGGGTTCGGCTTGCTCGTCTCATGTATTGGATGTCAGTTCTTTATCCTGAGAACTCTTCATCCTGATGACAACATCATCACTCACTTCACATAGAACAGGCCTCGAGCGGGTGCCTCGGCTTTACTATGGCGGGGGATAAACAAAAACCTCGGCTTGCATCATGATATAGCCAGGCTAGCTCTCCGCCCAGATGCTTGGAAAGGCATGTCTGTATATCACATCACAACGAATGAGCATAAAACAGTTGCTAGAAGCCGCGAATTAAGCTCATAAGCCGCTCCTGCCGTTGAATTTGGTGGCTGAAGCGATGTGCGATTATACTATCAGCAGACATTTGGTGCTACTTTCACCTCCCTCACCCTTGTCTCTACAGCATGCAAGCGAGCTGCTTACCCAGGATCCCGACGAGCACGTCAAAAAGGGCGTCATCCCGCTGGGCGCGTCGCCATCTTTGCGCCTCCGCAAACAATGATCTGCTAGCTTGCGCAGCTTACTCCGGAGAGATGCATTGCGAGGTAGAGGAATAACGTCCTGGTGACTCTTCGTCCTCCTGAACATAATCGTACATAATTTCATTGGTTTGACTGTATGGTATGACTTGGGTGTACCCAGAAAGTATTCATAACGGCCATTGCACTTTCTTTCATGTCTGAGACAGCTGCTCCTTGATCTAACCAGGGTCTCTTACCATTGTTATCAATATTCAAGTGCTCGTGGGAGTACATATGCCCGCAGCAAGATACAATCGGCGTGGAAGTGTTGTGGATGGAAAGCTAAATCGATCTGATCCTGAACTCTCGCTTCAATCATGTACAAGGCGCCTATACAGGCTTTGTTCACGGCTCCTTGCACTCTGAAGATCAATCCGTCTATATGCCAGTACTACTATAAAACCCGCATCAAGTCCTCAATAGGGTAATATATTGCAATAGCCGGATTACTTGAGAAAGTTTCAGCTAAAGGAAAATAGAAAACTACATTCCCATATCTAAGCTTGTTCCAAGCGGCACGTGTAATTTGTGAGAATGGATAAGTCTAGGACTCATGCAAACGTTTAAGAATCTTTAGGCGGAAGGGGAGCTTGGTATGGATGATGTAAGACCGGTAACGTCTATTCCCGAGTGCATTTGAGGGGACTTATTGAGTGGGGGTATGACCGAAAGAAATGTTCTATCAGTGCTGACCTTCTTGGTTTTGTCACCCATGTCCTGTCAATCTGCCCGTCCAATCCTTGAGGAGCTTATGCAGACCCAAATAGCAATCGTACACAAATCGCTCTCCAAAGTTTATCCACCCTTAGTTTACATATATGGCGACCGTAGTCAACGCTCCAACTGTTGTGGCAAATACTATGCCCATTTTCATCCATCGGTCCTTATCGTTTGCGTCTCCCGTGACATGTAATCCGTCCTGTCTCCTTTCGCCTTCACATTTATCGACCAATTCATCCGCCCCTGCGGGTAATCAGCTATGGTCCGTAAGGTTGGCTATGACAACATACCAGCTTTGTCTGTGTAGCCTATAGGCTCAGAGGCTACAGGAATTATCATCATGTTTCTGGATGTAAAAGTAGTGATAAAGGTAGTAGTTGTTCTGGCAAAAGGAATGAAAAATAGCTGAACGTTTGTAAGAGAACAGATGAGTTTTGGAATAACAGCTATTGAACAGGATGGTGGTTGTCCGTCCTTCTTATAGGTACAACGGAGATCATTTGTGGGGAGGGCCAGGCCCGGAAAGGTATTAAGTGATATGTTAAGGCTTGTCCTTCAGATCATAACTATTGAGTGGTATACTGGAGTCTTGCAGATGTGCGGGCCTTTACACAGGAGCGGCGAGATGATCAGGCAGGCCGCAAAACGTACCGCGTTCGGGCCCATGAAAGGAACGTAAAGATTGTGGAATTTCTCACTGGCCAGCCCTTCTCTACAGCGCCCACACGTCCGATGCGCTAAAATGGCGCTAAAGTTTGTCTAGAAACGAATGCTGCTTTCCACCAGGCCACGGACAAGACATGCCTGCTACGGACGCAGCTGGAGTCCAATGAATACATGGAACATGATCACGAGTCCTAGACCGTAAATGAAGTTCATATTGAGCTGGCTGAATAGACTGATCTCTGCACTGATTGTTTTCTGCTTCCTTGGGAAGAAAGCTATGCTGTTTACTCCAAGAGCGGTGTTACAGTCCGTGATTGTGGCTTATGCAGGTCTCGCCATGGAGCAAGTGAATGAATATTGTGTTCCGGGAAAGGACTGGAACTCCATTATGAGGTCTCATCCGAATTACTGTTATCGGACAGATAAGCCATATGCACTTGGTGCTTCATGTTACAACCGCCTTGGGGGCCGTGACACGTGTACTACTCAGGCGAGCAATATCGCTGCGAGGTGCGCACACCGCCAACGTCCAAGTGATGATGCCAGCGGAAGCGACCTTGGGCACGTAACCGACACGTCTGTATAACCTCTTTTCCAAAGCAAGGCCACCAACGATAAAGGCCGGTTCCGTGCATGAAAACGCAACGAGATCCCTGTTGGCGGCTGTCAAGTAATACACGAAAACCGAGTGGCAGGGTTGTGTCAGATATTAAGGTGAAT